>JAXIVJ010015889.1:0-27500 GCA_036785665.1 Chirona hameri
CTAAAATGAGATTGTTGGCCAATGTCAAGGTCAAGGTTAGGTCACAAAAGTTCACTATTCTTAAAATATCGACGAAAGTCATGCAACACATGTTTTATGAATAATGTTCCACGTATAATTATATAGTGATAGTCATTTCACCAGCTGACTTCATTTACGTGAAGTAAATGTCAATTTTAGGTCAAATTTAGGTCACCGAGGGTCAAAATTGTAAATAGTTAAATCTTAACAAAAAAGGATGTTACATTTTGCTAGACCAGTTTTGTCTCATAAATACAGTGGTGGCATTTATTTGTCTGTATCTAGTCCATAAAAGCCAACAAATGAAATTGCAAAATATGACGTCATGAGTTACCCATACTTTGGATATCATAAGTCCGTCAAAATGGATATATGAGTTTGAAATTTGGTATGGTAGTTTCATATGTATGGTACTCTGACATATCTTCCGTTTTTTATTTATTTTGTGATGTTTCCCCAAACAAAACGTTATTTGAGTTTTTTGGGGTCCAAAACTAAAATTTTCAAAAAATCGAGAAATCAGGTGTGTTGCCGTTGACATTTTCTATCTTTTGGCGTTTTTAGATTACATTTTGCTTTAAATGTGGCATTTGTACGGCCTGGCAAAGTTCAGCTGATTTTGGTTTAAAACTCGTGAGTAGTGACGTCACTAAATTCGCTATAACTCGACAAAATTTCGACGAAATTACTTCATTTTGGCACACAAGATGTAAAATGATCTATAAGAAGGTACCCTAAATTTCAGGTTGATAGCGCTATTAGTTATTTATCTATTGCGAAAATTAATCAGGGAGGTGTTAAACGCCCCCCCCCCCCCGTTAATGGCGGGTTAATGTTAGGTATGTTTATGTTTATTTGCCATGTTGAAAGATCGTACATTTGCACACAAATTGTGCAAAATTGCCATCATAAATGTATTGCTGCTTTGCATTAGGGTTGAACTTGAATGATAAGTATTAGTTGTAGAACTTGGGGCCCGACTCTAATGGCTATCCCAAATAGATAACCAAAATTTTGCTCTTTGTGTAGCATCGGGGTGCAAAAGACAAATACATAAAATTAGTACATATCTGCTGCAAGCACAAATGCTAAATGTGCAATGCACTGTGCCATATTGTATATTGGTCTTCCGAGGGCCAATCGTCTTAGATAAACGCGTTAATATTATTCGAAACGTTCAAAAACGAAAGCTAGGTATATTTGGCATATCGGTTCCGGTAAGCTTGGACAAAAGTTATTTTTTGCCATGTCTTTACATGATTCGGGAGATGTAAATTTCATCCTATTTATTATTTACGCATGTATACTTTATGGGAGTATTCCAGTTAGACCAAAGACCTTTTTCATGAACCTTACATTTATTTAATTCTTCACACATTTCACAGCACTGTGACGAGTTACAGCTAGAGCCCTTCATGGAATGAGAATCCCCATGGAACCCATGGAACGGGACGCAAATGGGTGGGAATGTGGCCATTTTTGGAAATGTAACGGGTTGGAACGGGTTTGGGACAGATCATGTGATTTTTTAGCACCACAAAAAGTGAAATATGTTGAAATGGGTGGGAATGGGAGCCCAATCAATAATGAATTCAGATTGGAACGGGTTTGGGTCTGGCTGAATGGGCTGGAACGGGATAAATATATATAAGGGCTAAAGAAGTGTCGTATGAAGGGCTCTAGTTACAGCTAGTCACTATCACTGCTGCTGGGACGCCTTCTGTGATGCTGTGACAGTTTGTCCACCGACCAATGAAGACGCTTCTGAGTCCGCTGTAGTTTGGTGGTGCTTTTATGCCATCGTTGAAATAAACACCTTCAAATGCGAGCTTAGATCATATACTAATATTCCTCCGGCGTGCTGCCGGAGGAATATTGGGAGAATACTAAGGTTATATATGCAAGGTATCAAGGGCACTTCCGAGGTATATCGGTAAAGAGTGTTTTAAAGGTCTTCCAGAGGAATGCCTAAGGAATCGATTGCATGCCCTTTGCCTTTAATATTCCCTTATTGGACAATGGAAGCATTTCACGAGTATAGAGATTCAAAGAAGTATGCGTGGATGTGATTAGGGTATCAAGGGATTTTTTTTGGTTTTCAGTGTTCCGGTACAAATGAGATCCTGATCGCTGTTCCACTGCGAGGCAGCTGGCGCTGATACTTGATGACGTCAGCAGCATGTGCTGACGTCATCAAGTACACCGATATCTCGAGGGGACTGGCTGGCTTGTAATATTGGCTCAATATCGGGCTATTTGGTATCGATTGCTGTCCATCAGAGCGACCCGCCATAACCTGAAAGTCTAACTTCACTAGGGGAGAGATGGGTAAGGAGGCCAGGGTAGGTAAGACGGCCACCCCCTGTGTAGGCTAAACCACTAACGCTACAAGCGGAAAAAAATGAGGACTAGAATGTCCCTTTTCGGCCGCACGGCCCCAGCGAAGTCGGGTCAGTTTGCTCTCCGTAGTTAATTCATAATTTCGATTTTTCAAAAATAACCCTCTCGGTTCGAACCATTTATATTCTATTCTGTAAGCCTTTGTGTACATCTCCTTGAAGTTAAAACTTGACTTCAACTGTGGTAATTGCATACACAGTCAGTGTTGGCTTGCAATGCTTGGCGAATCTTGATTCAATATGGCGTCCGATAAAATTTGCTCTGAGTTGTTTTGTCGAATGTGGGGCAAGACAGTCACCGTTTGCTCCGGGTGGCCATCTTACCCCACCTCACCATCACAACCTTATTTTATTTTAAAAAATGAAAGAATTATATCAAACATTAGAGCAGCAACATGTTAGAACAGCAACATGTTCGACAGAGACCAGAGTCATTTTTGTAGGTCAGTCGGCGCATCACCAACCGCGCTTAACCCGCGAGTTACTGGGGTACTTTCCATGTAACGCGACTTACTGAGGGGCTATTCCCTCCCCTCGGATCTCCGGAAATATTGGACCGATTTTAAAAATTCAAACGGCATTTGATATCCCTGGAAAATGTATCGCGAGAAACCTAATATTGCTGACCTCAGGGTCACCGATGACGTCACAGGTTACGTCAAAGACAAAATGTTTGACCGTGCCATGTGGTCTCGATGGATGGAATTGTCGCGCAAAATCGCGATATTAAACGCATAAACAGTCGATAGAATCCGAGAAACTCGCAAATCCGAGATTGCAGTTCGATAGCAGAGTCTATTATCAGTTATTTGAAATATGACAATTTAATTTATCTTAACATTGTACTTTTGACAGCGTTTTCCGCAAACCCTTATTTTTCAACAAAAAACGCAGAACATTACGTCACTCTGACGTCATTTCCGGTTGACCTATCAAAACCTTATCTTTTTACTTTGGGCAACATGTGTATAATTGATGTGAAAGAGGGTACTGAATGTTTGGTGACGATACTCGTGTTGTTTTAGGAGATATCGCAAAATAACGGGAGGAAGGGGAGGGAAAAAATAGCCCCACCCACCCCAGTAAGTCGCGGGTTAAAAAGCGTGACCGTCATACCCCACGAGAAAACCCGTCTTACCCCATGGGGTGGGGTAAGACGGTTTTATGCAAACGTTTCGAAAATTACAAATACCAGATTTATTCACAAGAAGAAGGGGCTCACTTCCAGGAATATTGAGATATAAATGTTTGAGGTAGTAACATGGAAAACATCAGTCTTATTTGCCGTGATTAACCTGACCAAATAAGGCTCCAGAGTTATGGTGGCCGTCATACCCCATTCTCCCCTATGTTTAGAGCAGAGAAGCTGATCGCTTCCGGAAATAATGATAGCAAATAATTACCTTAGTCTGACCCATGGTAACGAACTATACCGATAGAGATATACACTCCAAAAAAAACGGAGTTACACTTGATATGGGAAGAAGCACTCAACTTATAAGTAAATCCAATCACATTTTGCACACAAGTGTCCCTAGCCAAAGTGATTTCAAGTTAAAGTTGATAAGCGTTCCACGATTATAACGGGAACGGTCGGTACTCAGCAAGTACCAGGTAACGAATTCACTGTCCGAGCTAACATTAGCCTCCATACGTATTGTTATTATCATGAAGGTATGTAATATGTTTCCTGCTGTCTGCACTCTATCTTTTGCGAATATGTACAAACTGTTATGAACAATCAACAAGCATTTGCAAAAGTGCATTGGAATCGGCAGTTTAGTTTGGCCCCGGACGGGGGCCTATTTAGTGTTATCTACTCATTACAAAAATGATTGTTTTCACCATGATTTTTGCAACATGCAGGTATTCAATACATTACAATGCAAATATGAAACATTTATCTGAACCGCTTTCCCATAATAAATAAATAAGCATTTCAGAAAACCGTGATGCATTCGGCGGATTAACTTGGCCCCCTACGACGACGTATTTAGTGTATGCGATTTGTTGAGAGGTAATTTAACGAGAGGCATTCCACGTTGAACAGATTGAAACCTAAGCGCCAGATATGTTACGCTCCCAATAGTGTAGGGAAAACACATACCATGAACTCCGAAAGAAGTATATGTACTTGTTTTTGTTATAAAAAACGAAATAGAAAAGTTGTGATTTCATTTTTAAATTGAGACTCGATCAATTTAACCCTCGCCCTACGGGAGGCTGACAGGCCCCTCCCACCTGAGGTTTTTCTTGAATAACTTTTGACACATGTGGCGCATCTTGTTGAAATTTTCAGTAGCTGAGTTTACAACAAGTATACGTATGCTGTACAAATTTAATTCAAATGAGTCAAGAATTTTGGGACAAAATCATCTTTTGATGACGTCATGTTGGTGGAAAAAACGATATATATATTTGAAAAATCGTAGAAAACAGAGTTTTAAAGCAAATTGCAAGCACAAATTACCAAAGATACAAAAACATTTTCTTTAAAATGGCAATCTCGGATTCCCAAAATTTTGGGTTTTGACCCCTAAAATAAAAAAAACTGATTGTTTTGGAAAAATCCCCACAAAATCAAAATTTTCGAAGATGTTAGAAAAGCAGGAATATATATGAGAGAACTGAGTATGGACAATATCCATACCAAATTTCAAAGCAATATCTTCCTTTTTGACTGAGTGATGGCTCACTAAGTGTAAGGAAACTGATGACGTCATTTAAAAAAAAAACTTTTTTTGACAAGATACGAACAAATAATTACCTTTTCTGTATTTCTGAGCCAAAACTGGTCTAGGAACATGCCATTTTATTTACATTTATCAATTTCTAATTTTGAGGTTTTCTGAAGAGCAAAATCGCTGTTCTGGACGTGGTAAATCCGAGGTCATTCACTTGACCTGGAAGGTCACTCATTGACCTGAAACCTACAAATCGCATACTGTTAGATTCCTCTCATGACAGGCAACGTGCTGGTTCTTACCGCATTGCTCTGAGTTGCTTGGTTGGGAAGTTAACAGGGGGCCTGTCAGCCCCCGCCCCCCCCCTAGGGCGAAGGTGAAAAAACTCCCGTAGGGCGAGGGTTAATACCACACATGTTGCATAAGGTAATGCAGAAAAATAGACCAACAAGTAAATATTTTCCTTAATAAGTGACTGCATGACAAGGTCACTCGTGCACAGATTGTATGTTCTATTTTTGACATTCCAGCATTATCCTGATCGGCTCGGACGATGCCTGAATTTGTGTAGCAGCAATGTTGTATGGAAAAGTTACACCCAGTTACTCACACGTCATACACCCAGTGTTTGGACTCTAGGGAACAGCCGCTCCGTACCTCATGACACCAAACTCGTGAGACCAAACGGCACATTTTTTATAGCATTTGATTCGTAGACAACCGAGTTCTTAAAATATATGGATCCTGATAGCCTGTAATGTTTAATGCAACTAAAAGTGAGACGATGTCACAATTCGCCCGAAATCGCCTACAGGATGCTCCACGTCCCACCTACGAGGGAGGGGGGACGGGACGGGGGGGGGGGGGAGGGGGGGTCCGCCGGGAGTTGGTGTGGTTTATAGCCACCAATAACACCGCTGAGGCGCTACACCTTTTATCAATGCCAATCGGCATCTGTTCAACTGAACGTGGCATATGACAAGTCACATCGTCAAACACACTCGAATTTAGACACTCTTTTAACACTTCGTCACATTTCATTAAATCAGAATATCCTCTGTTCATATTCGAACAGCGTCAATGGACATCGGCAGGGGCATTCAAAATCGACTAGGGACAGTAAGTTGCGTTACATTGCATCTTGTTTTGTCAATTCTTAATTAGTTTAGATAATGTAAAATGTATTTCCTTGGTGGAAAATATATTATTTTTATATCAAACAAATACATGGGAACTAACTCGAAAGTAAAAATGAATTACTTGTTGCTTTGTGTCATTCTGGATGACTTTATATTGATCAGTGGCGTCACCTAGGCAGCAAATCCTTCACTGTCATTGCTTGTTCCTGATACACAAAATTACCTCAAGTCAGGTCAACATCTAAACCTTTTCTTAATGCGAATCGGCATATGTTCAACTGAACGTGGCATATGACAAGTCATATCGTCAGGCACATTCGAATTTAGGCACTCTTCTAACACTTCGACACATTGCATTAAATAAGAATAGCATCTGTTCATATTCGAACGGCGTCAATGGACATCGGCAGGGACATTCAATATCGACATGGACATTAAGTTGCGTTACATTGCATTTTGTTTTGCCAATTCTCAATTCATTTAGACAATGCAAAATGTATTTAGTTGGTGGAAAATATATTATTTTTATTTCAAACAGATGCATGGGAATTAACCCGAAAGTAAAAATGAATTACTTGTTGCTTTGGGTCTTTATGTAAAGACATTATGTTGATCAGTGAGGATCAGTACAGAACATTCCTGCCTTTCGTTGTCTGTTCCCGGCACACAAAATTACCTCAAGTCAGGTCAACATTTCTACCTTATCAAGATGCCGAGACGTCACCGTGCTGTTTGTGCAGAGGACCGCGAACGGATCATACAGGCCTACCGGGATGGAAGCGACTACGTTGCCGTAGCCCGGCACCTGAGTGTTCGGAGGACGACGGCGTGGTCAGTTGTCGCGAAGTGGCTCCGGACTGGTTGAACTGCTGTCAGACGGAGAGGAGGCAACCGACCAAGAAAGGTGGACATCTGGGCGGAGTGACCGGGTGATGACCACTGACGCAGTAGCATGATGGCCGGCTCATGTGTATCTGTGACAAATCTGACCTGTCTGAGAGTGTGATCAGGTCATGTGATCTGTGATGTGATGTTGAGCTCATGTGACCAGTCTTTAGAGCATGCTGTAACAGTCTCTGTCGTGCGCGATTTGTTGTCAATTTGTCATGATTCCCTGACCTGATATCTGGTTCTTTTTGTTTCCTTTTTGACTCGGAAGAAAATATAATGTTATGCGCATCGGTGTATTTTTTCGGAGGTTATTTAAACGTCATTTCAGTGAACGAAGAGACTGCACAACTCTGGTCAATTTTTCCGCAACGTAGATCAAATAAGTATCTTGGAAGGTCTGGTGCAAAACCGATTAAACTAAACGGTACTTATTGCGAACCTACACGGAATGGACAAAATATAATTACAACTTTCTCAATTGCAATTTTGCCATCAACGAAACTGAATGACATTTGCCTAAGTCAACTAACACTTGCCTATATCTGATGAACGCTGTCGGCTCCATTGCATTATGTCAGAATCCAGTGGCCAGTGTTGAAACGGTGTACTTTGCAGATTTCCAATACCATTTGCCGCGGGAGTGTGTTACGCCGATGTGAGATGCACTATGTCAAACAGTATGTTAACTGACGGCATAAATGAGATCTGCCGAGTTGAGCTGAACAGACGCCGATTCGCATTAAGAAAAGGTGTATACGCTATTCAGCGTCAAGATGTCGTGACGTCTTCGTGTTGTTTGTGCGGAGGACCGCGAGCGGATCATACAGGCCTTACCGTGATGGAAGCGACTACGTTGCCGTAGCCCGACACCTGAGTGTTCGGAGGACGACGGCGTCGTCAATTTGTCATGATTCTCTGACCTGATACCTCGTTTGTATGCTTCCTTTTTGACTTGGAAGAAAATAAAATATAAAATAAAATGCGCATCGGTGTATTTTGTGGAGATGGAGATGATTGATGATTGATGGAGATGACGTAATTTCAGTGAACGAATCGACTGCACAACTCTGGTCACTTTTTCCGCAACCTAGATCAAATAAGTATCTCGCAAGGTCTGGTGCAAACCCGATTAAACTAAGCGGTACGTGTTGTGACCCTACACGGAATGAGCACTATCGCTGTCGGCTCCATTACATTGTGTCTGAATCCAGTGGCCAGTGTTGACACGGTGCACTTTGCAGATTGCCAATGACCTTTGCCGCGGAAGCGTGTTACGCCGATGTGAGATGCACTATGTCAAACAGTATGCTAGCTGACGGCATAAATGAGATCTGCCGAGTTGAGCTGAACAGACGCCGATTCGCATTAAGAAAATGTGTATATAACCAGCCGCCGGCGGGCAGCGCAGACCAGGCGGTAAATGAGTCCTGGCATGCGACGAATGTGGCGCTATGCAGCAGCCTCCCAGCCCCCAGGGGTCACCAGACGGCGGCCCCGTGCCCTGAGTCAGTCACCAGACGGCGGCCCCGTGCCCTGAATCAGTCGCCAGACGGCGGCCCCGTGCCCTGAGTCAGTCACCAGACGGCGGCCCCGTGCCCTGAGTCAGTCACCAGTAGAGCCCTTCATGGAGTGGGAATCCCGTACGGGAATGGGAACAGGACGGCAATGGGTGTGAATGGGGTAAGCTTTTGGGAAATTAACGGGTTGGAACGGGTTACGGGACAGACCATATAATTTTTTAGCACCTCAAAAACTGAAATATGCTGACACGGGTGGGAATGGGAGCCCTACCAATTATGAATTCGGATTGGAACGGGTTTGGGTCTGGCTGAATGGGCTGGAACGGGATGGGGGCTGCAAATGTATTCCATGAAGGGCTCTAGTCACCAGACGGCGGCCCCGTGCCCTTAGTTGGTCACCGAGCCTGCCTGAGACTGTCACGTGTCACCGAGACGACCCCGGTTACTGCCGCGCGGCTGACACTGATGCTGCGCCGCCTCTGTAGGACGGTTGACACTGATGGTGCTCCGACAGGTGCAGCGCGGCTAACACTGATGGTGCTCCGACAGGTGCAGCGCGGCTGACAGTAACACTGATGGTGCTCCGACAGGTGCAGCGCGGTTGACAGTGACACTGATGGTGCTCCGACAGGTGCAGCGCGACTGACAGTAACACTGATGGTGCTCCGACAGGTGCAGCGCGGCTGACACTGATGGTGCTCTGAGAGGTGCAGCGCGGCTGACAGTAACACTGATGGTGCTCCGACAGGTGCAGCGCGGTTGACACTGATGGTGCCCCGACAGGTGCAGCGCGGTTGACACTGATGGTGCTCCAACAGGTGCAGCGCGGCTGACAGTGACACTGATGGTGCTCCGACAGGTGCAGCGCGGCTGACACTGATGGTGCCCCGACAGGTGCAGCGCGGTTGACACTGATGGTGCCCCGACAGGTGCAGCGCGGTTGACACTGATGGTGCTCCAACAGGTGCAGCGCGGTTGACACTGATGGTGCTCCGACAGGTGCAGCGCGGTTGACACTGATGGTGCTCCAACAGGTGCAGCGCGGTTGACAGTAACACTGATGGTGCTCCAACAGGTGCAGCGCGGTTGACACTGATGGTGCTCCGACAGGTGCAGCGCGGCTGACAGTAACACTGATGGTGCTCCGACAGGTGCAGCGCGGTTGACACTGATGGTGCCTCGACAGGTGCAGCGCGGCTGACACTGATGGTGCTCCGACAGGTGCAGCGCGGCTGACACTGATGGTGCTCCGACAGGTGCAGCGCGGTTGACACTGATGGTGCTCCGACAGGGGCAGCGCGACTGACAGTAACACTGATGGTGCTCCAACAGGTGCAGCGCGGCTGACACTGATGGTGCTCTGACAGGTGCAGCGCGGCTGACAGTAACACTGATGGTGCTCCGACAGGTGCAGCGCGGTTGACACTGATGGTGCTCCGACAGGTGCAGCGCGGTTGACACTGATGGTGCCCCGACAGGTGCAGCGCGGTTGACACTGATGGTGCTCCGACAGGTGCAGCGCGGCTGACACTGATGGTGCCCCGACAGGTGCAGCGCGGTTGACACTGATGGTGCTCCGACAGGTGCAGCGCGGCTGACAGTAACACTGATGGTGCTCCAACAGGTGCAGCGCTGTTGACACTGATGGTGCCCCGACAGGTGCAGCGCGGCTGACACTGATGGTGCCCCGACAGGTGCAGCGCGGCTGACACTGATGGTGCTCCGACAGGTGCAGCGCGGCTGACAGTAACACTGATGGTGCTCCGACAGGTGCAGCGCGGTTGACACTGATGGTGCTCCGACAGGTGCAGCGCGGCTGACAGTGACACTGATGGTGCTCCGACAGGTACAGCGCGGTTGACACTGATGGTGCTCCAACAGGTGCAGCGCGGTTGACACTGATGGTGCTCCGACAGGTGCAGCGCGGCTGACACTGATGGTGCTCCGACAGGTGCAGCGCGGTTGACACTGATGGTGATCCGACAGGTGCAGCGCGGTTGACACTGATGGTGCTCCGACAGGTGCAGCGCGGTTGACACTGATGGTGCTCCAACAGGTGCAGCGCGGTTGACACTGATGGTGCTCCGACAGGTGCAGCGCGGTTGTCACTGATGGTGCTCCAACAGGTGCAGCGCGGTTGACAGTAACACTGATGGTGCTCCAACAGGTGCAGCGCGGTTGACACTGATGGTGCTCCGACAGGTGCAGCGCGGCTGACACTGATGGTGCCCCGACAGGTGCAGCGCGGTTGACACTGATGGTGCTCCGACAGGTGCAGCGCGGCTGACAGTGACACTGATGGTGCTCCGACAGGTGCAGCGCGGTTGACACTGATGGTGCTCCGACAGGTGCAGCGCGGCTGAGAGTGACACTGATGGTGCTCCGACAGGTGCAGCGCGGTTGACACTGATGGTGCTCCAACAGGTGCAGCGCGGTTGACACTGATGGTGCTCCAACAGGTGCAGCGCGGTTGACACTGATGGTGCTCCGACAGGTGCAGCGCGGCTGACAGTGACACTGATGGTGCTCCGACAGGTGCAGCGCGGTTGACACTGATGGTGCTCCGACAGGTGCAGCGCGGCTGACAGTGACACTGATGGTGCTCCGACAGGTGCAGCGCGGCTGACAGTGACACTGATGGTGATCCGACAGGTGCAGCGCGGTTGACACTGATGGTGCTCCAACAGGTGCAGCGCGGTTGACACTGATGGTGCTCCGACAGGTGCAGCGCGGTTGACACTGATGGTGCTCCAACAGGTGCAGCGCGGTTGACACTGATGGTGCTCCGACAGGTGCAGCGCGGCTGACAGTAACACTGATGGTGCTCCGACAGGTGCAGCGCGGTTGACACTGATGGTGCCTCGACAGGTGCAGCGCGGCTGACACTGATGGTGCTCCGACAGGTGCAGCGCGGCTGACACTGATGGTGCTCCGACAGGTGCAGCGCGGTTGACACTGATGGTGCTCCGACAGGGGCAGCGCGGCTGACAGTGACACTGATGGTGCTCCGACAGGTGCAGCGCGACTGACAGTAACACTGATGGTGCTCCGACAGGTGCAGCGCGGTTGACACTGATGGTGCTCCGACAGGGGCAGCGCGGCTGACAGTGACACTGATGGTGCTCCGACAGGTGCAGCGCGGCTGACACTGATGGTGCTCCAACAGGTGCAGCGCGGTTGACAGTAACACTGATGGTGCTCCGACAGGTGCAGCGCGACTGACAGTAACACTGATGGTGCTCCGACAGGTGCAGCGCGGCTGACAGTGACACTGATGGTGCTCCAACAGGCAGTCGTCTGCAGAGAGCACACAGACGTCGCCAGAGAGCACACAGACGCCGCCAGAGAGTGCAGCTGATCACTAGCCGAGTTATCACATCAGCGACGTCACGTTTGACGCCATGTCGCCATGTAGGATGGCAATCGGCTGATTAGGCGGCGCTAAAGGCTCAGCGTGCACCTGGCCGCAACCTAGAGTAGTTTACCTGTGGTGGCCGCAATCTAGAGTAGTTTACATGCGGTGGCCGCAATCTAGAGTAGTTTACCTGCGGTGGCCGCAATCTAGAGTAGTTTACCTGTGGTGGCCGCAATCTAGAGTAGTTTACCTGCGGTGGCCGCAATCTAGAGTAGTTTACCTGCGGTGGGTGGTCGTGACCTTAACTTGGAAAACGTTGCTCGTGGTGGAACTGCGCTGCATTGTGAACCTACACCACCGGAGCCGTTCAGTCCCTTTAATCGATCGCCGGGAGGATTCCAATAGTGTAAATATTATCCTGAGTTTATCAGCAGCCCTATCATGGACCGAGAGCACTCGATAATCACTCTTGTATAGCGTAGCTCACCAGTGACTAATCTATAATAGGAAGGATAGCTCTGTCATTGGTGGTTTGCTGCGGGTGTGCGCAGTTCGGAGTGTACGAACGCACGGCCACAGCTCGGTGTGAGCAGTGTTTGTAGCAGAGCAGATCAGAGCAGAGCAGAGGCGCACTGAACAGAGTATGCTCGACGGACGTACCGACACGTAGAGCACGGCGTCCAGGGAGCCCGACTGGCGCTGCTTGAGTAGCACCTGACTGGGAGCCGAGTACGAGTGCACCAGGGCCTCCTCGGAGATACGGTGACCGATGGCGTCATCGCAGTCCTGGCCGTCGCCGCGGGGCAGCCTGCGGGGAACGGTCAGACAAGTCACAGTCAACGCAGTCCTGGCCGTCGCCGCGGGGCAGCCTGCAGGGGACGGTCAGAAAGGTCACAGTCAACGCAGTCCTGGCCGTCGCCGCGGGGCAGCCTGCAGGGACAGTCAGACAAGCCACAGTCAACGCAGTCCTGGCCGTCGCCGCCGGGCAGCCTGCAGGGACAGTCAGACAAGTCACAGTCAACGCAGTCCTGGCCGTTGCCGCGGGGCAGCCTGCGGGGAACGGTCAGACAAGTCACAGTCAACGCAGTCCTGGCCGTCGCCGCGGGGCAGCCTGCGGGGAACGGTCAGACAAGTCACAGTCAAAAGCTGCCACGTGCTGCACAACGAATAGACGGATTTCCAAAGGTATCAAGTATAAGTGTGACGTCACGGTGGAGGACGATGCCCACACAACAGTGCGAGTCAGTGTCGTCCTGCACAGACTCGTCATCTGGCTTCTGAATAGCATTTCTGGGAAGATTCACTATGTGTGGTACCATGGCGTCACTTTGAAGTTACCTCGTTATCATCACAACGAGTACTCCATAACTTTTTCTTTCGCAGAATTGTCGGGACAAAAACTAAATATCGCAGCCGTTTGCATTCATCGTTGCATGTTCCCACTCGATCGATCCGCACGGGACATCACACATTGTATTCGATATGCCCTGAGCGCGAATATAAGGCGTATTTTGTATGGTTCTAAGTGTGGTGAAATTATCAAGATAATATGAGTAGCAAAAACATTGACGTATATTGATTTGCGATTATCCTGACCGTTTCAAAAATACACGTGGAAGCGTATGTAGGAGTCAATGAACAGTGATATTTCACGGCGCAGTAAGCTGCAGTTAAATTCTCCTCTCAATTAATTCTAATTTTGTATTGTATTTATTTTATTTCACTGTTGCTTGTTAATCGCTGACATCGCCGGTGTGTAAATGCTACTCAGTCGGCGTTTTACAATGTTAAATAAAAAAATAAGCACAAATTAATTAAAATAGGATGATGTGTAACATGAATTTGCCGAGTCGTTCCTTCCATTTCATCGTATCCTCATTCTACAGTTGTCATTTTCTTCCTGTATTTGTTATCGTGTACAGCTCTGCGCCACGCACAGCGCCGAAGAGAGCCACAAAACAACGTGACACACCACCAAAGCACTTCACCTTTCCGTGTGCGTAAAGCTGGCAGCCAGCCGTGGCTCACTCCCATGGGACCATGTGCGGGGCGCTAAACAAGTAGGCTGTTTGTATGCGAAAGCGAGTGTCATCCGTCTGACAGAAGGCCATTAAATAAATTACGAATCCCCTTCCAGCAGGCACGGTGCAGGCTACATTTTTCCGCTGTGGAAATTGTATGGCCGGGCGCGGTTATATTGCTGCCCAACGCGACGCGCCGGTGACAAAAGCGACGAACACACGGCGGCCGGCGACGAGGCGACAAAGGCGCGCCGCGGAGACAAACTCGCCGCTTCATTGAGCGCCCCGTGACACAGGCGCGTCAATCAGGTGCTGCATTGACTCAGAGGCGGCAGTATCGCGAACATCGCCTCACTGACAATCAGACAAAGAGACGGAAATCGAACCAATATATTTACAGGTCTGTTAATTCTATCGCTTCAGTAACATTTACTTGTATCTATGTTGCGTATACAAAACACCATTGACACCATTGGAAAGCTCATTTGTTTAATATGTTGCCATTTTCTTGTTGTTCCCTTTACGTTAATACTAGATAATGTATTAATCGTAGTTAGTTCAGAAGACTTCCCCGTTTAAAAAGCAATGCAGATAGATAGTAAGCAAAGCAAGATCCGCACTGTTATTTGTCATCTGCATTATCATCTAAGGGAATCCAGTGGAGGGTCATTCCGGCCAACGAGCGAAACGAGCAATACGTAATATTTTTGGGGCATTCCCGCTAAGCATTTATCATTTACACAAAGGTTAGAAATACTGTTTTTTTCTCTCAATATATCAGGATGTGAAATTGAATGATTTATTGTATTTTTTTCTTCTTAAACGTTGAGCCCACAAACAAAAAACAATATCTGGATTCGTCAGCAACATTTTCAACTCTTCTTCTAATCAAACGTTCTCTGTGGAAACGGGCTGGGAAACACGGCTGAGAAAATGAGAAGATAATTAGACATACCTAATTACTTTGATATCCGATTTGGTGTTTTTGTTCTAGTTATTATGAACGCGACCAGAGACGTCCGGTGCAAAAGGTGCCGGGGCACATCGAGACAAAGGAAATCAAGGTAGCGGCGGGAAAATAGGCCGGCTCGACACTATGTATAAGCTCCTACTCTAACTTTGAGTCTGACTGTCAAGTTCCTGAATAATGCAATACCATCTGATGGATTCTGAGCAGCTTCACAAGAACTTCGTAATCAATTCAAGAAGCTTGGCCTGGCTGCACCTGTTATCCGGATATTGAAAGCTCGCTGACTTCTCAAGGCGAATGTGAGAGCTAACATCGCATCGAAACATTTGTCGAGCATGTTCAGAAATGACCTCTGATGCTGCATTGATACAAGACATTTAAAAACAATGCAACTACTTCTCGCTTCAAGTGCTTTCGCTCATCACAGCTACATTAAATTACGTTATTTAAGTGCAGATAATACAATCAATAATCATCAGGCCAAATCGAGAAAATTGTGTTCTATCTTTGCCCTCGCACCGTCCCTTGGCTCAGTAGTCTCAGTAGTCTCAGTGGCTCAGTAGTCTCAGTAGTCAGTAGTCGATATTTTGGTTTCACAGAAAATATGTAGAAACGATCCAGGCAGATGTATTGTATTGCGACATTTTTGCCTAGCAATACACTGGTTGGTAATTGGCACATTTTTTATTTATTTCACAAAACATAAAATTTAACCCGGCAGTTACTTGGGTATTTTTTTGTAACACAACTCACTGGGGGGGGGGGGGGCTTTTTAGCCCCCGCTTATATCTTCGGAACCAATAGGACGAACGCGCTGACTCAAACGGCAATCGATAGCCTAGAAATATCATCGACCCAAAATATATTGTGTTGACCTGGAGTTCAACGGTGACGTCACAGGTCAGGTCAAGTACAAATATTTGAACGTTTCTGATAACGCACGGTTTTTCCGTAACTATGGAATTAGAGAGGAGTGAAATATATAGGATGCCTTAATACATGTAGCGAACATCGGAAGCTACACGTGTCACCATCCCCGTACATTGTATTCAGTGAGGTCATCTCAGGTCAAAAGGTCAAATTGCAGTTTTTGGTTCAGTATGCTTTGCGTTGCATGTTTATAACTTAAATATTCATCCTGAGCACGAAAAACACCCTAAAACTTCGTATATGCAACCCAATGCTCAATAATGGGTCATAGGTCATGGTCAAGGTCACCAATTTTCACAATTGTAGGTATGAGTTTATGACACCGAATCATACGACTGAAATGCAAATGTGCAGCCTTCCTTAGCACCGTCTCTTTTTGTTACTGTTCATGCCCGTTATTGACGTAATCAAGATCGTAGCAATGTATTGTAAGCTCTGCCACAAACTATGTTCTATGTGGACCGACCATTTTTTTCCCTTTGAAAGGTCATAAGTTAGTAGCCGTTGAAGATATTGACTTGAAAGTCGCTACACATGTTCACAACACTAGTGTCTACCATATATATATTCCTTTTTTAAATGAACACAAACTACGAAAATATTTGGAAAATATAATTTTGACTTTCAGAATTTTTGAAAATCCCGTGATGCCATAAATTAAAATTTCGAGATAGCATTTTGATATTACTGTTCACTAGCTGTTATGTGATGTATGTAAAGTGGAGTTATCTTTAAAACTGCATTTTCTACAATTTGTTCATTTACGGCCTAATTTGGCGCGAAATCTGTCGGAAGTGACGTCACTTTGACGTCATTTTCTCGTGACACATTTTAACCCAAAACTTTTCCTTTTGCGCACATATGTAAACATGATGGGCGGAAAGATACTGAAAGTTTGGCGTCGATAGCTACATTTGTTCTTGAGATATTCAAAATATTCTTTAGGGGGGGGGGGCTAAAAAGTCGCCCAACCCAGTGACTCGCGGATTAACTAGTCACCTCTTCGATTTCTGATTGTAACCTTTCATATCACTTACGTCTGCAGGGAAATATTCTATAAATGTCAGATTGCGATAGTGCAACTCGAACTAATAGGGTTGGGGACAGGTGTTAGGCTTTAATGCGTAAAAGGGTATGCAGCGTATTTTGCTCGATTTTTCAGTATGCTTCTCACACACAACTTAGACCGCCTTCTGTACCAAAACTACCACTTAACCTTTCTTAATTTCTTAACCAACATTCTTGATTTTATTTTTGACGTCACGACAATAGTGATTTGTTGTGGCACTTGTGACGCATACGCCATTAGTGGACTTGGTGTGACGCCATTAGTGGACTTGGTGTGACGCCATTAGTGGACTTGGTGTGACGCCATTAGTGGACTTGGTGTGACGCCATTAGTGGACTTGGTGTGACGCCATTAGTGGACTTGGTGTGACGCCATTAGTGGACTTGGTGTGACGCCATTAGTGGACTTGGTGTGACGCCATTAGTGGACTTGGTGTGACGCCATTAGTGGACTTGGTGTGACGCCATTAGTGGACTTGGTGTGACGCCATTAGTGGACTTGGTGTGACGCATTAGTGGACTTGGTGTGACGCATTAGTGGACTTGGTGTGACGCATTAGTGGACTTGGTGTGACGCCATTAGTGGACTTGGTGTGACGCCATTAGTGGACTTGGTGTGACGCCATTAGTGGACTTGGTGTGACGCCATTAGTGGACTTGGTGTGACGCCATTAGTGGACTTGGTGTGACGCCATTAGTGGACTTGGTGTGACGCCATTAGTGGACTTGGTGTGACGCCATTAGTGGACTTGGTGTGACGCCATTAGTGGACTTGGTGTGACGCCATTAGTGGACTTGGTGTGACGCCATTAGTGGACTTGGTGTGACGCCATTAGTGGACTTGGTGTGACGCATTAGTGGACTTGGTGTGACGCATTAGTGGACTTGGTGTGACGCATTAGTGGACTTGGTGTGACGCCATTAGTGGACTTGGTGTGACGCCATTAGTGGACTTGGTGTGACGCCATTAGTGGACTTGGTGTGACGCCATTAGTGGACTTGGTGTGACGCCATTAGTGGACTTGGTGTGACGCCATTAGTGGACTTGGTGTGACGCCATTAGTGGACTTGGTGTGACGCCATTAGTGGACTTGGTGTGACGCCATTAGTGGACTTGGTGTGACGCCATTAGTGGACTTGGTGTGACGCCATTAGTGGACTTGGTGTGACGCCATTAGTGGACTTGGTGTGACGCCATTAGTGGACTTGGTGTGACGCCATTAGTGGACTTGGTGTGACGCCATTAGTGGACTTGGTGTGACGCCATTAGTGGACTTGGTGTGACGCATTAGTGGACTTGGTGTGACGCCATTAGTGGACTTGGTGTGACGCCATTAGTGGACTTGGTGCGTACGCCATTAGTGGACTTGGTGTGACGCCATTAGTGGACTTGGTGTGACGCCATTAGTGGACTTGGTGTGACGCCATTAGTGGACTTGGTGTGACGCCATTAGTGGACTTGGTGTGACGCCATTAGTGGACTTGGTGTGACGCCATTAGTGGACTTGGTGTGACGCCATTAGTGGACTTGGTGTGACGCATTAGTGGACTTGGTGTGACGCCATTAGTGGACTTGGTGTGACGCCATTAGTGGACTTGGTGTGACGCCATTAGTGGACTTGGTGTGACGCCATTAGTGGACTTGGTGTGACGCCATTAGTGTACTTGGTGTGACGCCATTAGTGGACTTGGTGTGACGCCATTAGTGGACTTGGTGTGACGCCATTAGTGGACTTGGTGTGACGCCATTAGTGGACTTGGTGTGACGCCATTAGTGGACTTGGTGTGACGCCATTAGTGGACTTGGTGTGACGCCATTAGTGGACTTGGTGTGACGCCATTAGTGGACTTGGTGTGACGCCATTAGTGGACTTGGTGTGACGCCATTAGTGGACTTGGTGTGACGCCATTAGTGGACTTGGTGTGACGCCATTAGTGGACTTGGTGTGACGCATTAGTGGACTTGGTGTGACGCCATTAGTGGACTTGGTGTGACGCCATTAGTGGACTTGGTGCGTACGCCATTAGTGGACTTGGTGTGACGCCATTAGTGGACTTGGTGTGACGCCATTAGTGGACTTGGTGTGACGCCATTAGTGGACTTGGTGTGACGCCATTAGTGGACTTGGTGTGACGCCATTAGTGGACTTGGTGTGACGCCATTAGTGGACTTGGTGTGACGCCATTAGTGGACTTGGTGTGACGCCATTAGTGGACTTGGTGTGACGCATTAGTGGACTTGGTGTGACGCCATTAGTGGACTTGGTGTGACGCCATTAGTGGACTTGGTGTGACGCCATTAGTGGACTTGGTGTGACGCCATTAGTGGACTTGGTGTGACGCCATTAGTGGACTTGGTGTGACGCATTAGTGGACTTGGTGTGACGCCATTAGTGGACTTGGTGTGACGCCATTAGTGGACTTGGTGTGACGCCATTAGTGGACTTGGTGTGACGCCATTAGTGGACTTGGTGTGACGCCATTAGTGGACTTGGTGTGACGCCATTAGTGGACTTGGTGTGACGCCATTAGTGGACTTGGTGTGACGCCATTAGTGGACTTGGTGTGACGCCATTAGTGGACTTGGTGTGACGCCATTAGTGGACTTGGTGTGACGCCATTAGTGGACTTGGTGTGACGCCATTAGTGGACTTGGTGTGACGCCATTAGTGGACTTGGTGTGACGCCATTAGTGGACTTGGTGTGACGCATTAGTGGACTTGGTGTGACGCCATTAGTGGACTTGGTGTGACGCCATTAGTGGACTTGGTGCGTACGCCATTAGTGGACTTGGTGTGACGCCATTAGTGGACTTGGTGTGACGCCATTAGTGGACTTGGTGTGACGCCATTAGTGGACTTGGTGTGACGCCATTAGTGGACTTGGTGTGACGCCATTAGTGGACTTGGTGTGACGCCATTAGTGGACTTGGTGTGACGCCATTAGTGGACTTGGTGTGACGCCATTAGTGGACTTGGTGTGACGCATTAGTGGACTTGGTGTGACGCCATTAGTGGACTTGGTGTGACGCCATTAGTGGACTTGGTGTGACGCCATTAGTGGACTTGGTGTGACGCCATTAGTGGACTTGGTGTGACGCCATTAGTGGACTTGGTGTGACGCATTAGTGGACTTGGTGTGACGCCATTAGTGGACTTGGTGTGACGCCATTAGTGGACTTGGTGTGACGCCATTAGTGGACTTGGTGTGACGCCATTAGTGGACTTGGTGTGACGCCATTAGTGGACTTGGTGTGACGCCATTAGTGGACTTGGTGTGACGCCATTAGTGGACTTGGTGTGACGCCATTAGTGGACTTGGTGTGACGCCATTAGTGGACTTGGTGTGACGCCATTAGTGGACTTGGTGTGACGCCATTAGTGGACTTGGTGTGACGCCATTAGTGGACTTGGTGTGACGCCATTAGTGGACTTGGTGTGACGCCATTAGTGGACTTGGTGTGACGCCATTAGTGGACTTGGTGTGACGCATTAGTGGACTTGGTGTGACGCCATTAGTGGACTTGGTGTGACGCCATTAGTGGACTTGGTGTGACGCCATTAGTGGACTTGGTGTGACGCCATTAGTGGACTTGGTGTGACGCATTAGTGGACTTGGTGTGACGCCATTAGTGGACTTGGTGTGACGCCATTAGTGGACTTGGTGTGACGCCATTAGTGGACTTGGTGTGACGCCATTAGTGGACTTGGTGCGTTTAAGGCCATAGAACAACGCTAACGGATAATGTAGGTTGGGAAAAATAGGATTGAGACAGTATTCAGTATTCCTTTTAGGTAGGTTACTCTCTTCCTGGCCAATATACATTTATCAGTATTTGTTATGTTGTATTTATGTGAAGGTTCAGCGATGCGCCCACTTCTTAAAATAAATTTAAAGACGACATTTATTAACACATTAAAGAAAAAGCAACAACACAGAACAAACATTTCACATCAACAAATTAACACTTCTTGATAACAACTAGTAAGGCACCGTAGTTGGCGATGAACAAGCGAGCGCGAAATAAATGTATAGTGAATTTCAACCCGATCGGACAAGTAGTTCCTGAGATACAAAGATTCCTGAGATACAAAGCACGTGCGCACGTGCAGAGACAAAAAAGACCTACCCACAAACCATGACTTGTGGGTAGGCGGCGGCGGAGGGGTCCCTAACCACACACCAAATTTGAACACAATCGGCTCAGCCGTTCCTGAGATATATCATAGGGGTATGCACGTGCGCACGTGCAGAGGCACTCCACCCCTGACTTGTGGGGAACTGGCGGCTGAGGGGTCCCTAACCACACACCAAATTTGCACACAATCCGCTCAGCCGTTGCAGAGTTTTTTTTCTCGAGAAAACACTTTTCAACACCCCTCACGCGGCACGCGTCACGCTCAGTGGTAGTCACCCACATGAGTCGGCACCGGTCTCAAACAGGGTAGGTTGGATGGGGCTGCTCAGCAAAGAAGTCAGCTTGTCAATCTGACGTGTGGTTGCAGAGATATGAGCTTCTCAAAAGCGTCGCCACGGGTCGGATCGGGTCGGGCCGGGCCGAGCCGCTCAAATTCAGATTTTGCCCATATACCACGGAAAGACGAGCGAGCGCTTCGCGCTCGCTCGTAATAACAGAGTTACATCCGCTGATGTTTAGACGATAGAAGAGTTAGCCGTCTCAGCAGCGGGGTATGCTATGGCCGTTCCTGTTGCTTTGCTTCCGTGAAGAAAGAACATATCGCTTCGCTTCGCTGAGAGACTTCCTCATTTCTTGGAACTTCATTCTTACCTCAAGTTTTTCCGTTCCAATTTTCTCACAACGTTGTTTTAGTCGGGCCAGCCAAAACTCCATCTTTCTTTTTGCTTCTGTGGGTCTTGATGAGTATCTAATTGATAATTCCATCTTATATATCTGTATTATTTACCAAATACTCACCGTTTTGAAACTCTATTTCAACATCAATCATTGGCCTTTCATCTTAAAGGGAGTGTGCCTACTGTTTTGCAATGTCAAACATATTTCGCATACGGTAAGTAGCTGTTGGTTGTATTGTTGGATATGGTGAAATTCACATCTGGAGCCCCTTTAGTTGAATTTTCACTTATATTGTTTTTGCTTATTTTTTGTTTCAATATCTATAAAACGATCGCCACTATAGTGATGTTATGCAAAACGGCGCACATAAAACAATACAATTACGGTCACATCATGCAAGATAGAGATACAAGTTCTGCACAGCATGTTCTTGCCACTGTGAACTTTATTATGTGCAAGTTTCGTAGCTCTAAATTGATATCTTCGTCGAAAAATGGCCATAGGACATCATCGAAACGGCCATCATCGAAAAGCATGATGGCCGTCCAGGTTCTGTTCGGCTTCTGCTATCAGCGCGCACGAGCTGTTTTGTCGAATTGCTATTGGCCGGCGCTAACAATATGCTAGCAGTTTAATCGATAGTTGCAGTGCTTCTAGTAGCGGCAGCCCTCTGGAGTCTACCCGATAACGTTTTTGCTCCCCGCAAGTTCCTGGAGTCTTTGGAATATCTCAGCAACTAGGGTGAATTTGGAGAAAATGTCATGGGTCAATTCAGCAAATTATGTTCTATAGATGAGTGTCAATAACCCTAAATAAGCGATGTGAGTAGGCACACTCCCTTTAACCCGAAATTCTTCATATGTTATAGCAAGGTAACTTAATAACTAGGTAGCGCGGGTTTGCCGCTTCAACACAGGGGCAATGGGTGCATGGTTTAACCCTATTTGTAACAGGGGGGGGGGGGGCGGATTCCGCCCCCCTCATGTTTTCGCAGATATCTCCAGAACGGCTGGGAGCAGGCCCATGAAATTTTGGGACTTTTCATAGAATTGAACTCCGGATTTGGAGTCAAAATTTTGAGTTCTTAACTTGAACAGAGGCGGTTCCAGGGCACAGTTTTGGGTGGGTTCGGAGGCGACATTTGGCGAAAATACGGAAATGCGATCTTCACGGTTTCTTCCTAACTGCATCAAGTATGAAGGAGTTACATCGGCTTACCGTGATTGCAAAAAGTGCAAATTAGATGATGTTAATGAAATATCATACAAAATTGCATGGCAGAGGCGGTTTCAGGGGCTTGAAAGGGGGGGGGGGGGTTTCCAGGAAGTATTCAATGTTTGGCGGGAAGCCAATAGAGCAATGTAAGGGGCATTTCTAGCTATCAAGATGTAAAAGATAGCTTCTGCTTCCATTATTTGCATAATTTATTACATATAGAGTTTCAGGGGCGTGTTCAGGAACATGAAAAGGGGGTGACTGGCATGGTGATGACGATATGCCAGCGATAACGGCGCAATATACGTTTAGCTTATAATAATATATGCACATATGAGACCAGAAAAGGGGATAAAGTCATTTTTTTTGCAGAGGCGCGCTCAGGAATGGAAGAAAGGGGGTCATATTATTGCAAGGAAACTAAGAGGCATGGGCGTACAATGGCATAACATACTGCAGTTTTCGGATGAAATACGCACCACAGGCTACTCTACGAACGATTATAAGATAATAGGCGAGTCCAGGTAGGGTACAAAGGGGGGTAAGCAGTGTTAATTGAAGTTGTAAGTGAAATAGTCACTGTTGACTAGTTAGTATCATAATAGCGGATAATATACTTATCAAAAGGTCTTGCGCCGCCCTAGTTTGGATCCTGGATACGCCTATGATGAAGTACAACATGCAAAAAGGAACTATCTATGATCAGTAACATATTTATAGTGCTGGGTAGCAACTTGTCCGCAGTTAATATTTTTCCCAATTTTACCCCCCTTTTTCACTAACCTGGTACCGCCTATGGCAAAACAATATGATTTATAACTGTTTTTCTAATGTCTCAATCACATACCATTTCATTTATTTAAAAAAAAACATCAAAAATTGGTTTTATTACGCATTTACTTCACCCCCATATTGAGTGACCTGCAAACGCCTATGATTTTTGAATTTTCAAACGTCACCGCCATATATCAATTTCCGATTCAATCTCTATCGATTCCTATTAGTTGTGTTAAAATCGGTCGATAAACATTAAAGCTATGTTGAATCAAAAATACCACTAAAATTTGTGGTTTTTGCCCCCCTGTTGCCCCCTATCCAAAATTTAGATTTGTATTATTATTTATAAATGTAGATCGTGTTGAGGGGAACCAAACACCGTTTCATTTTTGAAAATCGGACGGGTAGATCTCGAGATCTCCGGGGGGGGGGGCGGAATCCGCCCCCCCCCCCCTGTTACAAATAGGGGTAGCCAGGAGCCTGTTACAAATAGGGTTAACAACTAAGTAAAAAATATCTCCTAAACCAGACATATTTTGCTTAAGCATTATATACCATTGGCAATTAATTTAATTATAAAACGTTTCAAACAATTGGACATTTTCATAAGCATCCAATAAGAAATTCGTGTTTGCGGTAATTAGATGAGGCGGCAATGTCCTTATACATTAAGATTCCTGTTAACCACATGCGACCAAACCGGCGCAGCTGACGCTATTGCAATTAGATGAGGCGGCAATGTACTTACACATTGAGGTTCCTGTTAACTTCCTGTCAGTAGAATTAACCAAACCCGCAGCAGACGCTGTTGTAATTGGATGAGGCGGTAATTCACTTATACATTGAGATTCCTGTTAACTCTTTGCTATTCGGTATCTCCTTAATCGGAGGACCAAACATCAGCTGGCACGACTTTGTTTTGATGCCTCAAACCCGCACCCCCATGATGTTATAGGTATTGCTAGGTATTTCTAGGATACATGTATCAACTCGCGATACACGCTCGTGCAGTTAGTTCGAAAAAAGACTCAGGCTTTGAACTATGACGCTTATGACTTTTGCCATTTTAGATTATACAGGTACGATAGGCTAAAACTATAAACAATTGACTGAAGAAGACATAAACTCTGCTAAACGAATCACTCCTGAGATGCTCTGGTGACTGATTCGGGTTCCCACATCCTACAATTCTCCATTGCAGTTGCCTTATAAAAATGTTACCGCCGCTCAGTAAATGCCGCATCAGCGCCATTTTCAGTAATGATTTTCACTATATTTGTGATGTCACAACATACAAGGACCATGATTCCCCCCCCCCATGTTTTGGCTTATTTAGAATTGTATTCATTTATGTTTAAAGTGACATTTTGCCAAATTAATATTATCCTTGTTTTTTATGAGTCCAACATATTGGTAGCTTTAAAAAAAAAATCCCCAACCCCATTGTGAAGGCCATATTCGAATATGCCAAAAATATAACAAGTCGAGTAACCATACCGAGTGGGCTCGAAGCACCCGCGAGCTCTTCCGTCATCCAGGGGGAAATCTATTTTTGAGCTGCTCGACTTAACCGTAGTCAAAGATTGCATCAGTTTATTTTTCTGCACCCACCCGATGGATGTTTGCAATTTTCGGACAAAACGTTTCCCTCCTAAAGTATCTTGCATAAGTCTTGAAATGTTGCGTTGTCGGGTTTAACGGAGCAATGAGCGACGACGTACAACCCTGTGTACCTGTTGAAGCCCACAGGTGTTGCAGTTCCTACCGCTCACAAATATATGAATGAGCACAGCACAGTGTTACGGCTTTCTCCTGCCGGCTGTTGGCTGTCGTCAGCCTACTCACCCCAGACGACACAGAATGTCGTCAACCTACTCACCCCAGACGACACAGAATGTCGTCAGTCTACTCACCCCAGACGACACAGAATGTCGTCAGCCTACTCACCCCAAACGACACAGAATGTCGTCAACCTACTTACCCCAGACGACACAGAATGTCATCATCCTACTCACCCCAGACGACACAGAATGTCATCAGTCTACTCACCCCAGACGACACAGAATGTCATCATCCTACTCACCCCAGACGACACAGAATGTCATCAGCCTACTCACCCCGGACGACACAGAATGTCATCATCCTACTCACCCCAGACGACACAGAATGTCATCATCCTACTCACCCCAGACGACACAGAATGTCATCAGCCTACTCACCCCAGACGACACAGAATGCCGTCATCCTACTCACCCCAGACGACACAGAATGTCATCGCTGAGTGGCTCCTCTGGTGACGTCATCACTGTGGAGCTAACGCCAGCCTGTAACGAATCAGAGACAAACTCTCAGCAGTCATGATGACCGACGCACACCGAAAGCTCAGCAAGAGACAAACTCTCAGCAGTCATGATGACCGACGCACACCGAAAGCTCAGCAAGAGACAAACTCTCAGCAGTCATGATGACCGACGCACACCGAAAGCTCAGCAAGAGACAAACTCTCAGCAGTCATGATGACCGACGCACACCGAAAGCTCAGCAAGAGACAAACTATCAGCAGTCATGATGACCGACGCACACCGAAAGCTCAGCAAGAGACAAACTCTCAGCAGTCATGATGACCGACGCACACCGAAAGCTCAGCAAGAGACAAACTCTCAGCAGTCATGATGACCGACGCACACCGAAAGCTCAGCAAGAGACAAACTCTCAGCAGTCATGATGACCGACGCACACCGAAAGCTCAGCAAGAGACAAACTCTCAGCAGTCATGATGACCGACGCACACCGAAAGCTCAGCAAGAGACAAACTCTCAGCAGTCATGATGACCGACGCACACCGAAAGCTCAGCAAGAGACAAACTCTCAGCAGTCATGATGACCGACGCACACCGAAAGCTCAGCAAGAGACAAACTCTCAGCAGTCATGATGACCGACGCACACCGAAAGCTAAGCAAGAGACAAACTCTCAGCAGTCATGATGACCGACGCACACCGAAAGCTCAGCAAGAGACAAACTCTCAGCAGTCATGATGACCGACGCACACCGAAAGCTCAGCAAGAGACAAACTCTCAGCAGTCATGATGACCGACGCACACCGAAAGCTCAGCAAGGCAAACGCTCCCACGTCGTGCCGGTGGTTCGCCCTAAAATGAGCCATCCTCAAACGGGCTCTGTCATGAGTGTCAGCCCTCTGCAGCTCAGCGCTCAGCAGCTGACAGCAATCTGTCAGCTCCGCCGCTGATGGCTGGCCCCTCTGCTGCTCAGCGCTCAGCAGCTGACAGCAATCTGTCAGCTCCGCCGCTGATGGCTGGCCCCTCTGCTGCTCAGCGCTCAGCAGCTGACAGCAGTCTGTCAGCTCCGCCGCTGATGGCTGGCCCCTCTGCTGCTCAGCGCTCAGCAGCTGACAGCAGTCTGTCAGCTCCGCCGCTGATGGCTGGCCCCTCTGCTGCTCAGCGCTCAGCAGCTGACAGCAGTCTGTCAGCTCCGCCGCTGATGGCTGGCCCCTCTGCAGCTCAGCGCCCAGCAGCTGACAGCAGTCTGTCAGCTCCGCCGCTGATGGCTGGCGTGATATCGGGTCGTGCCCAGCGGATCCCGGCTCTAGGCACGCTGCACGGCACTCGTGTCACATTGAGCATGATCCGAGCCGGCCGGCTGGTTACCAGGTGGCACCTTTCTCTCTGTTCGGC
>JAXIVJ010015890.1:0-30336 GCA_036785665.1 Chirona hameri
CGAGGTCCATTAAGACATAGGTTTGACAAAATCACACATACAGCGCATCCGTCCATACTTTCCTCACAGAGGAACGGACGGCCAGATCGCTGTGAAACAACATTGATACAATATGGGGCTGTTCCAGCGCCCTCATCCGGATTAGGTGGAGGCCTTATTTTCTCCACCGGCCGTTCCCGCGCCTCAACTAAAATCGGTTGAGCCTCCACCAACCTCAACCGGATGAGCAAAATCTCAACCGCTCGGCGAGCGGATGAGATCGGGCAAAGTCGGATTACGGCAGCTATGGCGCACCAGTGACAAACTTTTGTAAACATTTTTCGGCGCCATTCGCGAAGAGCATTGTGGACAGCATTTGCATGGATTCCATTGTTATTTAGATCTATGTTAAACGCATGGTGGATAAAAGTACCTCAACAAATTTCTGGCACGCACGGTAAAACGCAAAACTGCGAGGAATAAAATAATGTATATGTAAATGGCGGGCGCACACTGCGGCATTTTGCGCGCGATATCGCGGAATAAAGCTGGTCCGGACGAGCTTTTTCTGTGCTAAACACTGTGCTAAACCGCAGAATGTCGCAGTGATATCGCTTGCCGAATGGCCCAGTGTGCCACTCGCATTACAGCGGAGACCGTGACCGTGATTTCGAACCCAAACAAATGATGGCCAACAGCTGATAATTCCACCGAGTCTCTACCGCTCGTTCCCGCGCGCCGCTCCACCGCACCTCCACCGGGCACGCCTCAACCTATTCCGGGTGAGGGCAGGTGAGGGCGCTGGAACATCCCCTATGATTGTCAGTCTGCCCAAGGCGAGTCGTGAAACCGAAGACAGCTTTGCGATACAAAGCACTGAAATTATAAATTCGCTGATTTACAAACATGTTGGAGGCACTACAAAAACGGTCATACCCAAAAAACATTCTGGCAGCATTGTTGAAGCAAACAATAAATTTTCTTAACACAGTTGCATGATAAGAGTGCCACAGATGTACATTACAAATATTAGAACAATACGCACTATACAAATATTTGTTAACAGAAACTGAACACATGGAAAACTTTCTAATCAGGGAGTTGGCCCGACAACATAAGAGGCGATACTGGTGGCGCAACTCCAGATCATCAGCTTTGAAGGAGTGTTCGAAATATTAAAACCAAGGTATTTATAACTTGCAACATACAACAGTACACTACCGCATAACATAATATCAGGTAGGACCATATTCTTAAACAGGTTCGGAACTAATGCCATGCAAACGGTTTTCTTCGTATTAAATAATATATCATGATTTTCTGCATACTCTGCACATATATCAATCATTTTTTGCAAGCCTTGTGGCGTCGGTGAAAGTAACATCATATCGTCTGCATAACAAAGATGGTTAACACTACCCAAATATCGGCATCCTACTCCACTCATATCTAATTGTTCTGAGAGACCATCAGTGTAAACGTTGAACAAATAGGGGGATAATATTCCTCCCTGTCTGACTCCATTCTTCACAGAAAATCCTCCCGTGAGATGGTCACCCCACAGCACATGAAATTTCTGCGATTCGTACCATGTGGCAAGCAGCCGTACAATGTCAATATTCATACCTCTACGTAAAAGCTTGTTAAACAATGTCCAGTGATTTACCCTATCGAATGCCTTCCGAGCATCCAAGAAACAGACAAAAACAGGACTTCTGTTTCGCAGATAATGGTCTACAATTTCCTTAAAAACATACACGGCCATATCAGTTGAATGTTTCTCCTTAAATCCAAATTGATGATCACCAGTAACTAGATAAGATTTACAGCGAATCAAGATCACTCTTTCCAGGATCTTTGAGCTCACAGTTGCCAGGGCAATAGGCCTATAATTGTCTTTATCGGACACATTACCAGTCTTATCCTTAACATTGGGACTCAGGATCACCTTTGAAAAAAAGGAGGCAAGAAAGTATGATTTAACATCATCGAAAAACACAGTGAAAGGTGAGTAGCACAAGGAACACCAGCAAATTTAAAATGTTCTGCACACAGCTCATCACACCCAGACGAGCGACCAGAGGACAATTCGTAGATTGATTTCAGAACCTCAGGTACAGCAATTGGTGCAGTCCTTGAGTCAGAAACATTCAGCTGTCTTAGCACATCATCTCTGGAGCTATCATCATGCACGCTATTCAGAATATCAGAAAAATTATCTTTCCACATATTTGCAATATTTGCCTCACCACTGAGACCTGACACAGGAGCGAGAGGAGGAGTACTGTTAAGCCTCCGGACCTCTTTCCAAAAAGTAGTCATATTACGCGGATTATTTACAAACTTATCTGCCAGTACCTTAGCTCTCAGATCTTTCTCATTTCTTAAACAAAAACGGAGGGCATATTTTAACTGTGATTTCGCAATGCACAGCTGACTGTAGATATAGCCCTGACGAGGTTTACCTACCAACGCCCAGAGAGAGTAAAGATCACCGTAGAGTATATGCTTGTCATCCACGAACTCAGTCCACCCTGGGATGATACGTTTACCACGAGCGTGTTTCCTGTTAGCAATATAGGAGCGAGAGGCATTCCTAAGACATTTTATAATCTTTTCATAGTGTGCACTGATAGCAGTGTTATGCACCTGACAGGCACGAGTATGACAGTACAAAACACCATATGGGACATCGATATTGGAAAGCTCTTCTTTAACAAACTTGGCATACTCATTTATGCTAGAATTATCGACTGATGTCCAGTCAACTACCCATCTAGAATCACTCTCGGTCACTTTCTCCGGACAACTATGGAATGGAAAAGGCCGCCAGGGCCTTCTAAAGACCGCCAGGGCCTTCTAAAGGCCGGCAGGGCCATATAAAGGCCGGTAGAGAGCCCTCTATAGATTGGCTGGGCACTCCGCATATGGACAAGGCCCCTAAAGGCTGGAAGAGGGTATTTTAGAGGTCGGCAGGGCCCTTTAAATGCCGGTAGAGGCCCTCTGCAAATTGACAGGGCGATCTACAGATCGGCAGGGCCCTCTAAAGTCCGGCTAAAGGTCGACAGGGCCCTCTAGAAGCTGGAAGGGGCCTCACAGGTCGGAAGGGCCCTTACAGGCCGGACGGGCCCTCTAAAGGCCGCCAGGGCCCTCTAAAGGCCGCCAGGGCCCTCTACAGGTCGACAGGGGCCTCTAAATGCCGGCAGAGGCCCTCTACAGATTGGCAGGTCCATCTACAGATAGACAGGGCCCTATAAAGGCCGGCAGAGGACCCTCTCCAGATCGGCAGGGACCTTCTACAGATTGGCAGGGTCCTATAAATGCCGGTAGAAGGCCCTCTACAACCGACAGGGGCCCTCTAAATACCGGCAGGGGCCATCTGCAGATCGGCAGGGCCGTTTAAAAGCTGGTAGAGGGCCCTCTCCACACTGTCTGGGCCCTTTTGTACGCATTTACATATGCATGCCTTTAACAGACAAGCAAGTGCTGTTATTTATTCGTGTTACAATTTGTTTAGGTTGGTGGGCGTTCTTTTATGCGACGTAAGGCGTTTCGCGGGCGCCTGACACCATCCAGAACAATGGGGCCTTCGGCCCCAGGGGGCCCTCGCTCAGTCACCAGAGGGGCCTGCCTGGCATCCAAGGGGGGGGGGGGGACCCCTTGCCCCTCCCCCTCCTTGCCTACGCCCTTGCAGGGGACCCCTGACCTTTGACCTCCAGAGGGCCTCTCTGGCTTCCAGAGGGCCCCTCTGGCCTTCGGTGGCCTTTCTGACCTCCAAAGGACCCCTTCTGAACCCCAGGAGCCCACCTCTGACCTCCCCTCTGACTTCCTGATGGGGCCTCTTTGAAGCATGGAGGAGACTCCTTAAATGACAGGAGGGGCAACAAGATATGTTTGCCCCCCCCCCCCCCGCCCGACGACAGGGAAGGGGGACTGACCCTTCTGACCCCCTGGTGGCGCCGCCACTGGTCTGAGGGGCCCTATGTCCTCTATGTGACATCCTTGCAGTGCAGATCCTTGTAGGCTGACTCGTTTGTTAATTCAGACTGTTGTAGGTCCCAGGGTAGATTCCTACAATATTTGCCGGGTATGCTATCCAGAATAGGTATTAGTGGCATAGTACCTCAGACATTACGGCGCCCTAAAACCCAACCCCGTATCACCACCACCACTACACCCTGAATAAGTAGTTGAAATCGTGTTAGCGAAGCTAAAATATGTAGGGGGCCCTGTGTCCATAGGGACACCATGTATGCGCCAGGGGGCACATATCACTGACCGCGGGTACTACCTTGTCGACATCCTGGATACGTCTTTGCCCATCTTAGGCTCTGAATTGGGCCATCTCAGGTTTTGAAAGGGTCCATCGTGAACTCAGAAAGGGCCCATCTTAGGCTCAGAATGGGCCGGTCTCAGGTTTTGAAAGGGTCCATCGTGAGTTCAGAAAGGGCCCGTCTCAGGTCTGAAAAGGGCCAATTTTAGGCTTTGAAAGTGAGCAGCCTGCATCTCAGGTCCGGCAAAAACCCATATCTGCTCTTAGGCCCGAGAAGGGCCCATCTCAGATCCGGAGAGGGCCCATCTTAGGCTCAGAAAGGGCCCATCTCAGGTCTGGAAAGGGCTCATCTCAGGTCTGGAAAGGGCCCATCTTATGCTGTGAATGGGCCCGTCTTAAGTTCAGAATGGGCCCATCTCAGGTTTTAAAAGGGCCCATCGTAAACTCTGGTCTGGAGAGCGTTCATTTTAGGCTTTGAAAGTGAGCATCTCAGTTCCGGAAAAGACCCATGTCTGCCCTTAGGCCAGATAAAGGCCCATCTCAGGTCCAGAGAAGGCCCGTATAATTTGGCCCTGAAAGGGATTTTTTTTTGGTCTGAAGAGGACTGGGAAGGGCCCATCTTTGAGCTGGAGAAGGACCGTTTCGGTAAATTCGGCCCAGAAAGGCCTCATGACTGGTTAGGGCTCATCTTACCCTTGAACTCAGACATGGCATGATCAATGGTGTCTCACATGCAGTCCAGAAAGGGCCCATCTCAGATCTGGAAAATGCCCATCGAAGTTTTATAAAGCCCCCCCCCCCTGTCTTGAGTCTAGGAATAGTCCAATTTAGGCCCGGAAAGGGCCTATCTCAGGTCTGGAAAAGGTCAATTGAGGTCTTGAAAGGACCATCTTTAGACCAGAAAAGGGCCATCATCGGCTCAGATGCCTGATGCCTCAGAAAGCTGCCCATCTGGCATCTCAGGGGGGGGGGGGGGCAAAGGCCCATTTTGCTAAAATTTGAGGGAAAATGCCCCTTGCACCCGGGCCCGGGCGTAGTGGGTTACATTAACCATGCGGCGTCAGCAGTGTACGGGGGACGGAGCATTGACAACAATATAAATATATACAATAGAAATGAGCTGGGGCAGAACAAAACCCTTGGTCGAATGAATCCTGGATCCGCTTTTGTCATCATGATTCGTGATCCCATTGTTTTTAAGTTTTGTGTGAGGGGTTTTGGTAATTGGTGCCTGGTGGCATCCAGTGGTGGCTGAGGCGGGGAGGGGGCAGGAGGGACAAGTTGCCCCCAAATCCAGCAGGGCCTCCCGTAAGAATTTTGGACTGGGTGGGCATTTTGGCGAGGCGGGCTTATATTATGGGGGAGGGGGCACTGGCGGGGCTCCAGGGGCCCCTTTAGCCCTAAGGGGGGGGGGGGGCGTCAACATGTTTTTGGTTCTCCCTTTTGCCCCAGTTCATTTGCTCGTGATACCCCTACGGTCTGATTCAAATAGCAAAATTGTGCTCCAGCCTTCCAAAACCTCAAATGTCGCGCCTCTTGGTGGCGCAATTGTTACGTGGCTGTCAATTTCTTCTCAATATTAATACCTACTTGTGACGTTTCAGGACAGTTTTGTGCAGATTTTTCTTCTAGACCCTACATTAGCAAAATCCTGATTGTACACCTTGCAACCGGCGAAGATTGGCAGCGCCCCAAGCCGCTTGGAACATTTAGGGTTATCAAATAGTAATAATGTATCAAATTAAAACCTAGTATAAAGGGAGCTAAACCGGTCGTACCGGTCTATGATGTTCGTAGCCATTATTTTGTTCTGTTAAACATGTAGTCAATGTCCATTTTATATCAAATATGGGAATCAAATTAATTAATTATTAATTAAATATAGGCAGAGTTGTTCGCTCCGCTTCGATGGTGAAAAACAAAATAACAACTGATTAGGTACTTGCCGTTAGTAACCACGCCCGTTAGTGACATATTAACCAAACTGAGTATTTTCTCTTCAGTCTTCTGTTACAAATTGTCTAAGGCTTCTCGGTTTACTTCTAGGATTTGAGAGGCTTCTCTCTGGTTATAATGGAGTTGTGAGGGCCAGTGGCGGCGGAACGGTTCTGGACAAGGGGGGGGGGGGGCGTTTCGAGTCGCGGTGGCCAGACACGTAGCCAGGATTTGTCTCGGGGGGGGGGGGGGGGGGGGGCAGCACGTCAGTTGACAATCAAATTTCATTCCTCAGCCATGTTGTTGACCGGGGAGGGAGGGGGAGGTGGGCCGTCAGCAAAATTGAATTTTATCTAGTGTTAACAGGTGCTTGCTCTTCCATATTTGATTATCTAATGTATCTTCCGTTTTTTAATATTGAAAAAAATGGAAATTTTCCCGATTTTTTTTTTTGGGGGGGGGGGGGGGGTAAAAAAAACAATTTCACAAAGCGCGGGTTAAGTCTAAGCTGCGTATTATGTGTATTAGCGCGGTTTTCGTCGTGCACTAAACCCCTGCATGATATTGACGCAACGTCTGGCCTATTCAACGGAAATGCCAGGACTGCATTATCACGCTCGGAAATAATCACGGCATTATGCAAATGTGTTTCCATAAGTTTGATAATTGTACCTAACTCACGAACCTTAGCCATACCAAATTTAGGGGGAGGGGGCACTTTGATTTGGGTGCACCCCCCTTGCAAATTCAAGGGGGTGGCATGGTGCCCCGGTGCCCCCCCCCCCCCCTCCGCCACCTATGGTGAGGGAGCATTCGGGCTTGCCAGGCGCCCCTCTGCTCAGTTCATCTGTATCATTTTGTCTGCTGCTGACCGGAGTTCCCGTGGCCCGAACACGAAGAAGTAGCTGCGTCCGAAGAAGGATCTAGCGACCACAGCACGGAAACGCGGAACTCTCGCCAGTATCGCCGCAGCGATGATTCCTGCTGAAACTGAAGGAGTGCATTGCACTTACCATGCTCGTTTCTCGAAAAATACCATTGTACCCTGTCTTTTTGTTAGGTGGCATGGTTAAACTTGAACTGTAGTGTTAAGCAAACTGTGACATTCCGGATGACCGGATGCCCAATTAACACCGGGCCCACCAACCCCCAGCCTGGCCCGGCCCAGGCCCATCAACCCCCAGCCCGGCCCGGCCCAGGCCCATCAACCCCCAGCCCGGCCCGGCCCAGGCCCACCAACCCCCAGCCCGGCCCGGCCCAGGCCCATGAACATCAAGCCCAGGCCCGGATCAGGCCCGGTTAAATTTATAATATTGAGGCCCAGGCCCAGTCCGGCCCGTTCAGATTAAGCATATCAATATTTTCACAAAATTTGCAATCACTATCCTAGCATATTTACCTACTTGTATACTATAAATGTGAAACAATGAACCAACTACGCAAACCAAAAACAAACAAAAAGCCACAGCCACAGCAACAGTGTGTTGCTGTGGAAGTGAACTGCTGGTTGAAATATTTTTTTTCAGCTATGACCTCAGCTTCAACATTCTCAGCCCAGGCCCGTCCAGAGCCCTGTGATTTCCTTAAAGTTGAGGCCCAGCCCAGGCCCGGCTCATGGCCCATAGGGCCGGCCCAGCCCGTGACGAACTCTGGCTGGAAGGTGAAACGGGTGAAACCACGTGAAGGCAAAACCAGTGCCAAGGTCAGGGCCAGGCAGGTCACTCAGGCCTCATGGCCAACGCCAGCGCAAGCGCTAAAATGAATGTTTGTAAACCGAGCGTGATTTTAAATTTAATTAATTAAAAACAAATATATTCCCATGCGCATCCAAATGCTTCCAAACAGGAAAATTGACTACCAATGCCAGAATGGTTCTTTGTTGGTTTTTAGTCACCGAGAGAGATTACGGATGCCCTTAATTTCATAGTTAACAACTGGGTGGGCAAATTCTCGCCACTGGGTGGGCAAAACAAGATATTAAACCATTGGAAAAGGATTCCAAATTCAAAATATCCCGAATCATTTTAATCACGGCGCCCGTCACAAAGGTCCTTTGCTGCTGCCGCGTTGACGCTGCATCGAATTTCTCCAGAACGGAAGCGCCCGGCGAAAACTTTTGAGATACCGCCTCTGATCTGGGCGAAACACGAGTTTGGGCTGTGAAAATGAGACGCGTTTTAAAGGGACTGTTCCACCTTTGTGAAAGTTGTCGAATCACACTTAATTGTATGTCTACATGTCAGGTGAGGTCAGCTGAACATGTTCGTGAACTTTTTTTTTCCGAAAAATTGCTTATCTTGGAAGATATTCAACTTTAAGTTTTAAGCGGAAAGTTGGGTTGGTGACGTCATATGATTTTTTTTTAGTAACAGGGAAATCTTTTGTGCTGCCAAATGTATGGCACATTTTTTGTCGACATCTATTGCGCAAAAAAAGCGAACCATCCGGTGTCTAGATTGGCTTAGATTGCGAACCACCCGGGGATCGAGAAATTAAGACGAAAATATTCCAAGGCTGACCTTAAAACAAGTCGACTATTATTACCAGTTGGCTAAAGAGACGACGCTGTCGGTTTAGAGGCCCTATTCAAATACACATGGGCCTTATTTTTTTTATAGATGTCAAAATCAAACTCGAATATCTTTTTGATTAGATCATTGTGGTTGTTTTAACTGCTACCATTCTTAATTTAAATGTCAAGCCATCAAAATGGCTATCTCAACTCAAATCTAATGTAAAGGTGGGATAGTCTCTTTAACTGTCTGGATTTTGTTTTTGTCTATTCAATATTTCGTTCCTTATAAATAAGGCACAATCACATCCGACTTAACACTCGCGGAACAGTTAATTAAATCAATCATTACGCCCAAGAACGTACCTGCGCTAGCAGGCACCAGAACAGATTTTTCAAAATTACTACACGGACCAACTTCTGTTAAACAAATACAAACACCGTTCAAAGTTGTTGAATCCCGCGCCAGAAAAGGCGTTAAAGGGAAACAATGACCTTTTCCCACAAAAATGGAGTTAGCACTTGAAATCGCCAGACAAGACCAAAATATATTGTAAATTCATCACATTTTGCATGAAAACTTTCCTACCGAAAGATATTTCAAGTTATAGTTGATAAGCGTTCCACACTTTTAACGATCGGTACTTGCAAGTACTTTTGGTCCTCATCAAACTGCAGGCTTTTCCCGTATTGCTTTTTTACGCAATGGAGTGGAAAATATATTGTGCGTTCTGCTTGTTGTGATTATATGCCCGGCGATCTTCTAAAACTAACAGCGATTGGAAAAAGTGGCAATAAAATCGGAAGCTCATCGATGCACATCAATGGCGGCATAGTTAGTGGTTGCGACCCTCAATTTTTGAAAATCGATTCATTTGTTTTCAACATTAGGAGTTTTGTATAATTTGTCTGTGGCTGTATATAACACTATGCTTTATATTATCATGAAAAAATAATAATTTTTCCCCCAAAAACTAACAAACAATAACACAAAACTGGCAATTAAATCGGAAGCTCATCGATGCACATCGACGGCGACCTATTTAGCGTCGGCGATTTGTTTACAAAGTCATTGTCATGCTTCTCGGCGCACTTAACCATTGTGGCGAGTTGTTCCTGATTAGTATACCCAAGTCCCGTAGCCGGCTTTGTTAATGACGTCACTGGTGCCATTATTGTGTAGCATTGCAAATTATATCTGATTTTGAGTTGAAAGCTAATTAAAGACGTATTCAAATTATTGTTTTTAAGTTTGAATTTTCTTGTTAATCATTATTAAAGGTATTTTATCACTGTATTTCATAGTAGTTGACACTTCAGAAACTTATGACGTAATAATATTGTATCCAATATGCATTTCCCTCGCCTTTTGCTATTGTGGCGCAGTGCCGAGTGCTTTGCGAATACTTGCTTGCCTGGGGTTCAAATCATTCCGCCCTTATTTCATTCGAGTTGGTATAGTTTGCATGTTGTTGTTATTCATGACTTATACTGATAGTCAGTCATGCATCACGGATGCTTCACGGATTGCTTCACGGATCAGTTTGATCGGAAACGTCACTGAGCCTCCAAAAATGCCGCACTCGATGTAAACAATGGTAGGGAAGGACGAATTTGGCAATGACCTTCATGAAGTACACAAGGTACTTGTTTTGTATGTTTTCCAAACTTACAACTTTGAATTTGGGAATAATTTTTTTAATTCTTAAATATAAATAAAATAATTTTAAAACCATAACGGTAGCCTAAGAAATTGTTGCTAACAAAATAAAAAGGTCATTATTTCCCTTTAACTCCGACATATCGTATACAAGTCGAGCCACGGTCTCAGACTTCGCCTCCCGAAACAATCTGTAACAAGCCGTCCTCCTGCCGAGCCGCAATACACCCGCCGCCACAAAGTCGCCAACAGCGACACTCATCAAGCGCGACCGCGGCGTGCAGCGCCACACAGGAGGCACCAGAGCCGGCGCCCGCACCTTCAGCCCGCGCACCAACACACTGCACACCCGGTGATGTGCTGCGTAGAAGTCTGCGTTCACCCTGATCGCCACCGGCGGCCGAACCCGCGCAGCGGCTCCCACACGCTGCCGTCGATCTGCGACGAGGCTCATCATCGACCCAGCCGCCGCCACGGGCGGAGAGGACGGCGCCAACCGTCCCTCACCGCCGACCGAGTGAACCAGCAACTCTGCCAGCTCCTCAGAGATGGCGCCACCATGGACGGGTAGGCGACACTCAAGTCATAGCACTAGGTTTTCATGAAGTAACCAACTTAAACATCACGCTAATTTATAGGTGACACAAAGCCTGTGGCTTTGTATCACCTATACACTTTTGTGTTGGTGCAGCTTCAAGACACAAACAAGAAAAAGTTATGGAAGAAACAAACAATAAGCCACTAAGCTTACTTACTTCACCAAAACTACCTACTTCTACTACTTAGATACCTGTTACCTAAGCAGAGCAAGTGTTCCGGAGATACCTTCCTCTTAAATATATCAAAAGTCACAACACAATATACTTGCAAACAGACATTTTGCATGTTAGTGGATCATTGTATGGAAACAGGATTCCAAATTGACAGTAGCCTCAATATATGCCTCAGATGATGATTCAAGCAAATCAAGACCATTAAGCACCCATGGGGCCCACGGGGGCTTATTAATGGCTACAGGCTCGGTCTAATAAAATTCATAAAAATTCCAAATACCCCCAAGCCACGCTAAGGATTATTGTTATGTAATCATTCCTCCAAGCACAAACACAAATTTACCAATCATATTTCACGTCTCTGATGCGTCACAAATAGCGCTGTGAAAACAGCTGATGAATAATAAAACCTTTACTTTTGACGTCGAACAAAACAAATAAAAGCGCGCCGTCGTTCACTCACAAAATCGCGACACACGACCCGGGTGTTAACTCCTACCACAGGGGTTAATTTGGAAATTTACTCATGCATGGGGTGTAATTGTTGAGGCTTCGCTATCTGCGCTCATGGCAGACACCGGCGTGGTGTGTCATTGCCGACCACCATCGCATTGTGTGTTCGTCACCGCTGCATGGGGTGTCGAGGTGTCGCAATACTCATGTGGGGATGCAGGAACGTAGGAACGTAGGAACGTCACGGAAGGTGGGGGGGGGGGGGGCAGTGAAACTGTGATCTCGTTTTGAGAGTACCCCAACCCCCCATGGAAAATTTATTTGCAGATTTGGGCTGTTCTCGTCTTGGCGAACCTTTTGCCATCAAACACTTTTCTCACCAAGCAAAAATACAGATTTTAGCCCCAAAAAATGGCCGAAAAGTGAGAGGGCCATGGCCCCCCGGCCCCCCTGTTCCTACGCCTATGTGGGGATGTCGATTGACGCCTCAGCCGGGCGTATTGCGGGAGTTTGTTCACCACTGGGAGAGGCGTAACGTCACCGCTGCATGGGGTGTCGAGGTGTCGCAATACTCATGAGGGGGTGTCGATTGACGCCTCAGCCGGGCGTATTGCAGGAGTTCGTTTACCACTGGGAGAGGTGTGACGGTCGCCGCTGCTTGGGGTGTCGTGACGCAGACGCACGCAGACGGCGGCGCGGCGTTAGCTGCGCGCGCACATCGCCGCCGGCCTGCCGCGCCGGCTCAGTTGCGCCGTGGCCTTGGCCGCGGCAGGTTGTGCAGAGTGCGTGCGTCGACCGTTGTCAGTGTTCAAGTTGCCGTTGAGTTGCGAAAAGCTGTCAATCGTGCTGTCGTGATCGGAGTTATAAGTACCTAATTGTGAGTTGTGAGTGCGTTATTTCGTGAGTTCTTTTGATCTTAGAAATGTAGTTAGTTGTGAATTTGTGATAGATAAACATTAGGTATGATAGCGTCTGTGTTTCATGCCCTCCCATCACAACCAATTGTATTGATTATCCGGTCGGAGCTGCACCGACCAAGCTTCTATACACATATGAATATACGTGGCTGACTGTTGATCCTTAGTAACTATGATTATTTATGAGAATCCTTCATGATGATGATTTGTGATGTTGATGTTGATACTTGTGATTTGTGATGTTGATGTTGATATCTGTTTACAATAATTCACGGTTTTGTTAATACAATGGTTTTGCAATGAAATGTACTAATTTTTAGTTGCTCAGATTGAGAAGGTTGGCGCGAGTGGTCAAAGTCAGGTCAGAGTGCTCAGATTGTCATGAGTCTTGTGAGTTGCGACACGTCTCTGAGCCGGCGCACGGCGGCGGCCACCGCCCGCCATGCGTCTGCATCACGACACCCCAAGCAGCGGCGACCGTTACACCTCTCCTAGTGGTGAACAAACTCCTGCAATACGCCCGGCTGAGGCGTCAATCAACATCCCCCACATGAGTATTGCGACACCTCGACACCCCATGCAGCGGTGACGTTACGCCTCTCCCAGTGGTAAACGAACTCCCGCAATACGCCCGGCTCAGGCGTCAATCGACACCCCACGCATGAGTATTGCGACACCTCGACACCCCATGCAGCGGTTATCAAGGGTATTCCGTTAAACCTATACACCCCATGCAGCGGCGATCACGGTCGTTCTGGTACACCTCCCTGAGTGCTAAACAAGACACCTTCCAGGCGACGTATTTTAGGTTGTGTGGGCATCACACGGGCTAGGGGTGTCGCCACCCTGCGCAGGTGTTAATTTTTTATAAGTGTTGGTGACGGCGCGCCACAGCTGCCGATACGCGTGGCGTGTTTTCCCTCCTCAATGCCTACGCGCCCTAATCCAGCAACAACAACAACAATCTCCTCATTGCCAAGACCATATATTATGTGCCACCGATTCTCGGAGTTCATGTTCAAGTTGGCCTTAATGTGACATACTTACTATTTTGGGGTAGGGAGATTTCGTTGTTGTAATATGTGGTTGGCTTCAATCAGGTGAGATGACACGAATTCATGTTGGCATAGCTGTGGCTGTGGACTGTGGCTCACTGGTAACTTACAGGCCATGCATGACATCAATTAAAATTGTATTGTTATCCTTGTCTACTCTGAGACTTAGCTTTGGGGACCTGCAAGTGAGATGGATTTTCAGTTTGTTTATGCCTACAGCTGTATTTCAAAAGCATGGGCGTTGCCACGACTAGGTACACTAGGAACATTTTCCCTAGTAATTTTTAAACCCTCGAAATCTTCTAAGAACTGTCCCTATAGGGACAGTTCCACCCATGTTTCACATATTTCACATATGTGAAAATATATGTCACACATCACACCCACACCCACACCCACACCCACACCCACACCCACACCCACACCCACACCCACACCCACACCCACACCCACACCCACACCCACACCCACACCCACACCCACACCCACACCCACACCCACACCCACACCCACACCCACGCCCGCCCGCCCGCCCGCACGCCCGCACGTCCGCACGCCCGCACGCCCGCACGCCCGCACGCCCGCACGCCCGCTCGCCCGCACGTCCGCACGCCCGCACGCACGCACGCACGCACGCACGCACGCACGCACGCACGCACGCACGCACGCACGCACGCACGCACGCACGCACGCACGCACGCACGCACGCACGCACGCACGCACGCACGCACGCACGCACGCACGCACGCACGCACGCACGCACGCACGCACGCACGCACGCACGCACGCACGCACGCACGCACGCACGCACGCACGCACGCACACACGCACACACACACACACACACACACACACACACACACACACACACACACACACACACACACACACACACACACACACACACACACACACGCACACACGCACACACGCACACACACACACACACACACACACACGCACGCACGCGCGTTTGCAATTTGCATTATAACTCTGTTTTCTACGATTTTTCAAATATTTCTCATTTTTTTACCAACATGACGTCATCAAAACATGATTTTCTCCCAAACTACTCAACTAATGATAAATAAAAAATAAAGCCTACGTATACGTAAACTCAGCTACCAAAAATGTCAGCAAGATGCACCGCATATGTAAAAGGTTATTAAAGAAAAACCTCAGGGGGGGGGGGGGGGGCCTTTCAGCCCCCCGTAGGGTGAGGGTTAAGCCGGCGATCCACTAATACAACGTCGCCTGGGTTGGTTTGAAGCTGTAAACTGACACCGGTTACTCGAGGAATAACAAAACTCGTGCTTCCGCCCTCCCGTCCCGCCGAATTCTGGTAGCCAGTAGGTGTTGATGAAATCTAAATATGGGGTGATGATAGCTGTTTTCACGAAGGATTTTACGTTTGGGGCGATTAGGGTGTTTAGGGCGTTTGGGGCGATTGGGGCGTTTGGGGCGTTTGGGGCGATTGGGTCTATAGCTTGTAAGAACAAGGCTTTTCCCGGTTATTTTTGGTATCAATCGCAATTTTATGAATTCATGCATAAGTATATGCTCTTACAATGCAACATTTCCCGTTAGTTTGCTTTGAATATTCAAATTCAGGAACAAATCTGGCAATTTTGTGTTGTGTTAGTTCCTTCTACAAAACATACCGCAAACGCCCTAAAAAGAGGCTAAAAGTGTACTAGTATACTAGCTTTGATTAAATAAAATACGCAATTGACAGTTAGGGCAAAATTGAAGATATTAATGACAAAGAAATATAACATTATGATGAAAAATGCATTCAAATGTCAAAAGCATAGACAGGCCTTAATTCATCGTCGCTCCGTCCCGCTGAGATCGTCCAATTTAGAGCGGCAACTTCGTTGGTTTCTGAAAACCGGAACAATCCTTACACATTTATTTAAGCAACGAATGTTCTTGATTTAATAAATTGATTAATTGATGAATCTCATAAAAAGCTGAAAGAACCTCAGAAAAAGCACTTATAAACCCATGAAACATGCGGGGTTTCTGCAGCCACTGGTACTGAAAACTCAAAAATGGCGGCTCTAGATCGAACAGACGGCATGGCTGGGCGCAGACCACGGCTCTGCACATGCGCAACGTGACGTCAGGCGACCGGCTGGCTCGTCGCCATGGTAACGGGCCGGCTGGCGCCGGAGTCACGTGGTCGCCATGGTTACCGGGCGGTGGCGCCTGGGCGGAGCCAGCGCAGAGCCGGAGCCAGCATTCTCGTCATCCTACAACAAATGATCAAAACGAAATCGCTAATTATAATCAATCCTTGCTATCAAAAAGGAATATGACTGAAAATATGAATGGACTAATTCATCTAGTTTTCATTGAAATAAGCTATTATTCCTGAAAATCATGTCGTTGCAAAATATGACCATTTCCCGAACCCCGCACATCCGGGATTCGAGCAAGATGGAGTCTCACCAAACGCCCCAAACCACCACAGCCATCTGGCATCACCAGAGCTAGTGTAAGATGAAATTGTTAATTTTAAGTAAACTATGGTGTTATCATTCAAATGGAATTTCCAGAAAAATGCATTAATTCATAAAGTTGCGATTGATATAAAGAATCACCGGGAAAAGCCGTGTTCTTACGAGTTATAGACCCATTTACCCAAAACGCCCCAATCACCCCAATCGCCACATTCGCCCCAAACGCCCCAATCGCAAAATCCTTCGTGCAAACGGCTGATGTGAGGGCGGCAGACCCAGCGACCCGGTGATGATGTGAGGGCTTTCAGGCAACAATTTCTCACAAAGCTTGATTCAAGGTTATGCATGGAGACTAGGCCATAACCTGGTGGCGCGCGTCTGTTAACCATCGCTATTCCCTCTGTTTGTTTGTAGTGGTTTGTTCCAAAAGGAATCAAATTGTTGGTCAAGACGTGGGTAAAGTGGGTCTCTATTTTGGCCAGTGAAAGGCCACACACGTAAATCTTACTGATGTTGTCTTTTAACAGATTGATCGTGGCGGCTTCTTGTATGAGAATGCTCCCATACAAGTTCACCACATCCAGGGAGAACACAATGGACCCCTTCAGGCAACGTCCTTGAAAAAGCCCCTTTCAGCTTATTCAGATAGTGCCCCGTATTTTCGAGGTAAGTAGGTACAAATTGGAGGATCTGTGTCAGTATCTGCTGGAGAAACCAGGATAACTTATCCAGGGGATCTCCGTAGGATGACACGATCGGCCGGAGCGGATTGGTAGGTTTATGTTATTTCGGTGAACCGTATAACTCCGCTGTTCCAGTCCACCTAGGCAGTAATTTGTCTAACATACCGTCCGGGACCTTAACGCGGAGGACTCTAACGGCGAGGTCTTTCGTCTTGATCTCCAGGTCGGGCGTCGGCTTAGTCGGTACTTTTAGGTAGCTACTGAGAAAATCAGAGGCCATCGACACGTATTCTGGCTTAGGCATGACCACTATAGTTGTCATTAACTCTTACATTCGTCTGATTGCTTGACAATAAGGCTATCATTTTTGACGAGATTATCAATTAGGGGATCAAATTTCTTATTCTGTTCCCCAACTTTTGTTTGTTGTGATCTGAACGCTGAGAGTATGCACTTTAGATTCCTCAATATTGCAAGCAGTGGCGTCGCCACCCGCGTGAACGTCGTGTTACGCCGAATATACCATGATGACGCGAAGACGGAGCCGAAGCTTGACATCAAAAAGCTCAAATCGGTTCTAACCGTCCAAATGGGTCCGCTGAGACAGCCGTTGAGCAACTTGACATACACGCCAAATGGACAGCTGTCGAGAAAGATCGGATAATCAGGCCGGTCAACGCTCAATATGGACCGACAAAACCAACAAAAACGACATGAAAGCGGTCCTGTGGAATCAGAGTCGTCTTTAGGTGAGATTGCCGGTCCGGGGATATTTGCGAGAGTACGACGCTGACCAAAATAGGACAATATCTGACAGCTAACAGGTTACAGGATTACCGACGCAACACGCTAATGCTGAGCTCCCGGGAACTCAACGATCGATACAGAAGGGCGTTAACCCTCACCCGGGTAGGGCAAAATCACTACGTGTTCGGGTGGGGGGTACGAACTCCCACTCCTTAGCGTTTCGCTCCTAAATGAGTTAGATATTCGATTAAAAACGAGCGTGTTGCTTGTGACGAGAGGATACCCGATTTTGCTTGTGACGCTTGTGACGAGAGTGCTTGCTTGTGACGAGAGCTGATACCCGATTTTAAGTTTTTGGGTCATTAAGTGACCTCTGAGGTCATGTCAATTACCCCACAGCCATAAAATAAAAAATACGTATAAATTGAATTTTATCGAGCTAGAATCATGAATGAGCATACCATAATGCTTAATAGCCCGCGCACTGCAGGGGCTTTGCGCCAAACACGAACTGCAGGGGGGTTGATTTCCGCCCCCCTGAGATCTTGAAAACTACGCTACGTAGCGAGAAGCGGAAAACGGCATTTGATAGATTGATACATGTTCTATCGAAAGTATGTCAGTATTGTTTTAGGTCAGGTCAAAATTGAGGTCACCAGAGGTCATCAAAGGTCAAATTTTCCAGTTTTTTTTTCTCCTGTTTTAGGACATCGCTCCAGAAATTCCCATATATCTCAGAAACTATGCTAGTTAGAAAAAAAGTAAACGCCAGCCAGTTAAATTTGCAATCGCTAAGGCGTCCTCAAATTTGATCTCAGGTCAATATTTGAGGCTCAAGAGGTCAAAAAACAAAAAAAAATGACGTTTTTTGCTAAATCTTTTTCGCTATTAACTTTTTATGTAATGCAGATAACGGAAAACTGTTTACGTCATTGTGTTTATCTTGTCAAGGCACTTTGAATGATATACATGGTGACCTTGGTAAGTTAAGTTAAAAATTTAACCTCAGGTCAAGGTCAAGTGGTGACCCAAGTAGGGCATGTTGCATATGGGACGACGTATCTTGACGAGACAAACACATTGATGTCTGTTTTACTTCTCTATCTTCATTAGGTCGGGAGTTATTGACAAAAAAGTGATGGTGACCTCGCATGACCTTAAATGACCCAATAGGGGTCACTGAACAAAACTTACACTTGGATCATCAAGAATATCCTATAATACCATGATCCAAAAATAATTGGACTGATATCATGCATATCCTTAGCATTTATATATTTCCCCATTGACTTATTATGGAGAGGTTACGAAATTGACCTGACCTTAGGTCACCGATATCAAAATTCCGAGATAAAATAATTGTAAGTACGTATGCCCTCATGACATCCTGTAAGTTTCAAACTGATCGGTGAACAACTCTGGCTTTGGCACAACTGCAAACATTTTTGGAGGTGGGGTCACTTGACCTGGTCTGGTGACCTGACCTGAGATGACCCTAGTTTATTTTTTTCTTCAAAGTGTGCGCAATTGATGTCCTAACAGGTGTGCGAAAACCCGGCGGCGCTGCGCGCCGCCGTTTTTTCGCTATCTTTGAAAAACCTGAGGGGGGGGGGGGGGGGGGGGGGCGGAAATCAACCCTCCCTGCAGTGCGCGGGATAGGTGCCAAATTCGTAATCAGCGTCACAAAATGTCCTAAAAACTGCCAAATTAAAAAAAGGTCATGTCAGGTCATCTGAGGTCAGTGACCTCGGCTGACCTATGGATGCGCATGACCCCAGTGGATCGTATAATTATCTAAAATGGATCCCAAATTTGAAATCAGCGTCACAAATTGTCCTAGAAACCGCTAGAAGCCCAAAAACGTCATCTGAGGTCATCGGAAGTCAAAGACATCAGTTGATCTCTGAAAAGGTCAGTCAAGGTCACAATCTCAGTGGAAACCACAACTGTCTCCTGGAAACACCTTTGCATATGATCCTGAACAACAAACACTTGGAAACTGCACAAGTTACAAGCATCGATCTGCGGGAAGCCAGTTGCGCCTGACATGACCTTGAGAAACAGGTCATAGGTCACGGGTCATGTGAGTTAGAAATTTAAATTTGTCATATTATGTGTCACATTTTTCACAAGTAGGGTACTGAAAGTTGCATCGCAATCAGTTAGAAACTACGCGAGTTATTCCAGAAAAACCGAGGGGGTGGCTTCCACCCCCTACCCGGTCGAGGGATAACCCGCGAGTCACTGGGGGGGGGGGGGTTAGCCCCCCTTAGGAATATTAGGAATATATCAATAATTAATGCAGATATCGACGCCAAAATATCAGTACCTTTCCGGGCATCATTTTTACACCTTTTGAGGAAAAAATGAAAACATTTCGTCAGAATTTTTTCTCGAGATATAGTGAATTTAGTGACGTCACTAAACACGATTTTGACACCAAAATCGGCTAAACTTTGCCAGACCGTACAAATGCCGCATGAAGCAAAATGCAATCGAAAAACGCTAAAAGGTAGAACATTGCAAGGGCTACAAACCAGCTATCTCGAAATAAAGACAAAAATCGTTTTTGACCCCCAAAAAATAACAAAACACTTTTTTTTGAAAAAATGCTCACAAAATAAAATGTTTCAAAGATATTGAAAAAACGGATTATATGTCAGATAACGACATATGGGCAACTACCATACCAAATTTCAAAATTATATCATCTTTTTTACTGTCATGGCATATAAAGTATGGGTAAATCATGACGTCATATTTATTTTTTCACACGCACACACACACACACACACACACACACACACACACACACACACACGCACGCACGCACGCACGCACGCACGGCACGCACGCACGCACGCACGCACGCACGCACGCACGCACGCACGCACGCCCGCCCGCCCGCCCGCACGCCCGCCCGCACGCACGCACGCACGCACGCACGCACGCACGCACGCACGCACGCACGCACGCACGCACGCACGCCCGCCCGCCCGTACGCACGCACGCACGCACGCACGCACGCACGCACGCACGCACGCACGCACGCACGCACGCACGCACGCACGCACGCACGCACGCACGCACGCACGCACGCACGCACGCACGCACGCACGCACGCACGCACGCACGCACGCACGCACGCACGCACGCACGCACGCACGCACGCACGCACGCACGCACGCACGCACGCACGCACGCACGCACGCACGCACGCACGCACGCACACACGCACACACGCACACACGCACACACACACACACACAAATATATGTCACACAAATCACATATGTTTCACATATGCCACCCATGTTTCACATATTCCTATAGTAATATGTGAAACATGGGTGGCGCCACCACTGGGATACTAGGGACACCACTGGTGTCCCTAGTGTCCCCAGTGGTTACTAGGGACAGTGTCTTTAGTATTTTTTTTCAAACCTTTGACATCTTCTAGGGACTGTCTAGTAATATTTGAAAACACAGATCGGCCGTAATTATACTCCAAATATTATAAAAAGAGAAATATTTGACTGATGCTATTCTCGGTGACTGGTATACAAATAAAGTAAAAATAAGTTACGCCATGCTATGAATAAAACATGAGGTCACAACACTTAAAATCCTGTTTAGGGGCCAGGAAAATTGTAAATACATTTATTTGGGAACTAATGCACCCTGAAGACCAACCGTATTGGATTTGGGATGTTACATCACTGAACTCTGACATAGGATTCCGCTCTTTGGAATAATGCACTTTCAATCAAAGCACAGAAACTTCCACTACCATTCTGTTTTGTGTGAGATGATGGCCTAGCCACCAGTCCAGGGACTACCCGATCACCAGCCAACGGATTATGCGACCCAGTCCAGGGACTACCCGATCGTTACTATGCTCCAGGGACTACCCGATCACCAGCTAACAGATTATGCGACCCAGTCCAGGGACTACCCGATCGTTACTATGCTCCAGGGACGGATTATGCGTATTGACAAATTAATTATGAGTTTCCAATCCCTGCTGTGGGTGCTTGAACACCCACCTTCCCATAGAAAGCTCCTATGAGAAGTAGGCAAACATAAAACATCGTTAGATATGCACGTGAGGCAAGGTTTTAACTTGGTGGTAAACGTTTCTGCAATAAATTTAGCCACAAACTAGAAATATAAACTTCCGTTGTGATAATAAGTTGCGGGGTGTTCGAGCGTGCATCTCCATAAATTGATAGGGGCATGGTCCGTTTAGAAGGGATACCTGCATCTCAGTGTACGCCACGGGCCCACCAACCCCCAGCCCGGCCCGGCCCAGGCCCATGCACACCAAGCCCAGGTCCGGACCAGGCCCGGTCAAATTCATAATATTGAGGCCCATGCCCAGTCCGGCCCGTTCAGATTAAGCATATAACTATTTACACTTATTTTGTAATCATTATCCTAGCAATCAACGAGGGGTCACTGACAGCCTCGTGCCGCGCCTCGGTGACCGTGACGGTGACCGTCACGGTGGAGACAGATCAAGACAGCGTGCACCACGAGGCCGCGCTGGTCACAATGGGTCTCGGGTAGATGGTAGATGTGTCCTTGCATTATCCACCGACGAACAGCCAAGCTATAACTCACGCCCATTTGTCGTGGTCTTATGGCTGATTACTCTAAAAATAAAGTTTTCTCACGCCTCGGTGACTCGGGATTTATACAAATCGGCACTATGGTACATTTGTTAAACATAAAACATATTTTGTCAACGCGCAGCACATTGTGTCAACACATATCACATTTTCAACACACAACACATTTTGTGATTGTTACAATGAGTGCTACACATGAAAGTGGTGTCTGAATAATTGTATTCTAGAACCATGCAACGTTGCATCGTCTACTGATATTTGCTGTACCTATTGTTGCAAGGATGCAAGAATAACAAGATGTTTCCACATTCATCCATGGTGAGATCACTTGCTGCTTCCATGGGTGCTGCAAAATAGTTTTGGACAATTGATGTTTTGCCTATTTGAAGTACACTCAAAACCTGTTTTGAGAACTTTCACGGAAAGGTATCCATCATGTTGGCTCCAGCCTCCATGGGCTCCAGCGATCAATTTAGGCCTTTTCCGCGCTTTGCAAACCATTTGGTCTCGCTTCGAGACTAAAACAACATTATATTTTACCGTCATTGGTTTCTGAGACCATCAAGCAATCAACGAATAGGAAAAGTCTGTCACGACCGAGGATCGAACCCGCGGGATGTTTTTGCAGTCAGCTGCAGTCAGCCGTTGAGACAGTGAAAGGCAAGATAACTATAACTAACAGGTAGGTCGGAGGTTTGAATCAAGCCCAATAAATGGCAGTAATATCATGAGACATTTCTGGCGCTGGAGAGTTAAACTGCGTTGTTTACCTGTGTTTTGCCATACGCTCGGAGAGCGTCTTGCGGTGTGGGGACGAGGTTGCGCTGCTTGAATTAATTCATGCTAACTTCTTGAAATTGTTAACGTTCATAGACACATATACACAGTCAAATCCTCATGATAATTTATTAACCAAGACGCGGTTCGTATTGATACTTAGCTATCCAGTTGTTCCGCAATCCAGACATGTTGATACGATTGCACATTTTCTGAAACATGCTGTGATAGTAGGTAACAACTAACAAGTGAGACTGGGAAGAACAGGCTAAATTATAAAAGAAAGCAACATGATCACAGGCTTGTCTACAATATACCATGCAAGAGATGTACAAAGCCATATGGTGAAACTGGAAGTCGGAAGAAGTTTGAACACCAGGCTAATGGAGCACATGAAATAATTTAAATATCAGAAACCCAAAACAATAGTGAAACATAGTCATGATTCATGAATGTGGAACTATACCCAGTTGGGAAGGTGCAAGGAGTATTAAAGATAATATAGACGAGAAAACAAGAGTTACGCTTGAAACTGCAGTGCTTGAAGTCGGCATTTATGAATCCGAAGGGGCGAAGACTGGAAGAATAACTATCTGAAATTGCTTCATTTTGTTTTTCTCAATACATAAATTAGATGTCTAACATGTGATTGCCTTGCCTGATGCATCTTAGGAGACTAATAGGTGATACAATATCATGTGATGTGAATGAACTTTGAATATATGTTTGCAGTGTCAATTATCTATTGGTTTGTATGTCCTATTTTTAGTGACCAACTGAAGAAGTATCAACATGAATTATGAAGCGTGTCTTGGTCGATAAATTAATATGATGAGTTGACTGTTTATTCTTGAAACACTCTGGCAGCTGAATAGTGTCTATGAAGAAAAAAAAACAGCATCAATACTTTTTCTGATATTGTACCTATTATTGTATCAAGTATGATAATATTAGCTTGAGCACATCCTTGGGTGGATAGGATAACGATTCTAGAATATATTTGAGGAGGATTTAAGCTATCCTTAGTTTTTTATTCCTGTATATAAGGAGATTATCAGTTAACATATTATCCTGGTTACAATTAATGTGTGCTATGACTACCATTTACTGCCAAGTGCCACTCCGGCACTTACATTCTTATAGCAGCACCTATCCACATTCATCAACCATTTTGAGCATCTGTGATTTGAGCCATTGTGATTTCCATATTTCTTACAAACATGTACTAGCTGCTACTCAAATCATTACTGATGTGATATTCTCCATTCTGATCTTCCCACTCCACGTTTATGCATGTTTGGTGCTTATTAGTGCTGGTAAACATCTACTATGGACATTTGTATGCTATCATATGCCAATGTCAGTATTTAGTTCATTATGTTAGTGGGGGGTAGGAATGTGTATGTGTGTTGTGAATGTGTTCCCACCTAGATGCATGTGTATGTGTTTGAATGAATAGAATGAATGGGTATGTGTTTGTGAATGTGAATGTGTTCCCACCTACTTTCCACATACATGTGTATGTGTTCGAATGAATATAATGAATGTGTATGTGTTTGTGAATGTGAATGTGTTCCCACATAGTACCCTATTCCTCAGGAACACAACATAATGTGTTCATTATATTGTTGTGATGGGGGGGGGGGGGGGGGGGGTAAAATGACCCCCCTCTAACCAGACTGGTTATGTATTTGACACTGATTGAATCGATTGAACTTGTTCAATCAAAATTCCTTGAGAAAAAGATATTCACCACCAGATCTTTTGATTCATGAATCGTGATTGGATAAAACCCTGCATCAAATCAAGGCTGATTGAATCAAAAGATTTAACGATTCTTAACGATTCAAGTACACTGGTAAGTTGTGCAAATACATGCAGATTGCAGTCCTAGTGGCTACATTTATTTATACTGAAATAGTATTGCTGTAACAATGTTTTAATGATCATATATATGCATGTTTCAATTTGTATTTATTTGACATACATTCACCACAAATATGTAAATGTTGAATGAAACGTGAATCAATCAAAATATATTTTGTATTCTTTCAATCGGAAAGAAACAATTCTTAAAAAAATAGTGAATCCAACGGTGATTGGATCATTCAGATTCCAAAATGAATCATGATTGAATCGTTCCAAAAAAGTTGAATCAATAACCAGTCTGCCTGTAACTAGAAAAGTAAAGGGCTAGAAAGATGCGAACAAAGCGTTTGAAAGCTCTTAACAAGGCCATTCGACGTTACTTCAGGTATGCTTTGGCTCAGGTCAATAATGAGGTCACCAAAGGTCAAATTTTCCAAGTATAGGACTTTGCTACAGAAACCCCCCAAAATATCTTAGGAACTATGATAGCTAGGAACGAACGGAAAAGGCAACCGAAAGCTCATGCAAAAATTAAATCGCCTGAGTATTATCAAATTAACAAAAGCTCAGGTCAATAGTTTAGGCCCCAGAGGTCACCAAAGATCATGTGGGCATTGTTTTCCCAAAACGCTTTCATAAATACCGTTGTATTGGTTAGATATATAACAATGATTTTAACACTATCGTGTTTGTCTCGTCAAGGCGCTTCGAACCATAGTAATGGTGACCTAATTAGATCAACTTCAAAATTTGACCTCAGGTCAAGGTCATTTGGTGACCAAGGTAGGTCATGTTGCATATGGGGCGACGCGACTCGACGAGAAAACACAGTGGTGTCGTTTGCACGTCTCTATCTTTATTATATCAAGAGTTATTGGCAAAAAAATGCTGGTGACCTGAGATGACCTCAGCTCACCTTGCAGATGTCACAGAGCAACAATTGCACCCGGGTCATCAATAATGAGCTAAAATAGTATGATTATTAAAGAATTGGCCTGATCTAATGCATTTTCTCTGAATAGGAAGCATTTGTATATTTTCCCATTTACTTATAATGGGAGGTCACGAAATTGACCTGACCTTCACCTAACCACCTGACCTGACCTTTTTGGTCACCGATACAACAAATCCGAGATATACGAATTGTAGGTACGTATGGCCTTATGAAATCCTGAAAGTTTCAAATCTCTCGGACAAACACTGGCTTTGGCATGACCACAAACATTTTGGGAGATAAGATCACTTGACGTGACCTGGTGACCTGACCTGAGATGACCTGCAGTTAAAACTTTGACAAAATGTGGGTAATTGATGTCCGAATAGCTGTGCCAAATTTGGTGGCGCTGTGCAGCGCCGTTTTCTCGCTATTCCCGAAAAACTCAGGGGTGGGGGGTTAACAGCTGTGCCAAAAACACATTCTATTTACCACCCGGTGACCGAAATTTTAAGGTCATAAGTTTGGTCAGTTTACGTGTTAAGTCAATGGTGAAGGGAAAACTTCAAGCCCACGCTACGTCATGTCACGTGACGCTACCAAATCCTCTCCGTTGGTGGCCGGTGAAAGGTCTCCTGAACACAGTAAATGGTCTCCTGGAATTGAATTAATTCCATGAAGATGGCGCCACCATAGCAATGGCAGGTGGCGTTGTAATTATGTATTCTTTATGCATAATGATCACCAACAGGCACAGCCCACTAATGGGTGAAGTCATAAGGTAAAACACTGCAAACTGTACGATATAGCCACACACCCACGTCCATTCAATTCACACCTCCCCACACACGCTCAACTCAATCACACACATAAACACGACATATTCTAATACATAAATATATGAGCACGTACGAGACCCCGCCATCGCCGCTCCGCGTTAAATCGCAACATCATTTCGCAGGGCGGGTCTCATCGAATCCTACCTAAGTAGGATTGTCCCTCACATATTTTTTAACAGAGGCTCTGAAGCTGTAGGTCGCCAGAAATGGGTCGGCTGTGTCTGGATACCTGCAAGTGTGCTCGTTAGACGCCAGCGCTGCACGGCGAAACAAGCCACGTTTGAGGCTGTCCTTGCAAATCGAGCAGTCGGAACATGGAGCAGTTGCAGTACCTAGTCCGTCCCTGGTTCGACGCTGAGGTACCTACGTCTACGTGCAAGGGAAAACAGCCGTGCAGGTAATCGTACCGCCGGAACCGCGTTTTAATTAAATAAATACCAAATAACTATTACTGTATAGATTGTTTTGATTTTTAAATATTACTTTCATTATTCATACCATCATATCATCACAATATTTATACACGGAATGTCGGTAAATATCAACCTCACCCAGCCTGGGTACCGTCTTTTTCACTACCCCAGGTACAAGCTTTGGTAGCTCAACGGCAGATCGCTTGCTTAGCATGTGCAGTGTCCCCGGTTCAATTCCGGCGCCGCGGTATTTATTCGAGAACCGCCCCTGGTTTCTGAGAAGCATCATGGTTTCAGCTGTACCTTCCCGCTGAGAATGTTGACGTGTTCTGAGACCATGGAGAGCCCGGCATGGTTTCGAAACGTGTGGCTCTCTGCAGAGAATGGCTAGCGGGTTCGGAGACCTCTCGAAGAACCATGCATGGTCTCCGTAGGGTTTCAGTGTAGGCAATGGCATCATTCAATATTCCACAAATAAGATAGAAAACACCATTATTATTTTGGTTCTGGTCATATGAGAGCAATTATTGTATCCAACATGATTTGACATTGACACAGTATTTATGCCAGTATTTAATATTTTACCACAAGAACTGCTCATATCAGATGCAGGATGCTGTGGCTATTTTGGTCTGAGTATGCCACAAGTTGTATGTTATTGTTCAGAATCCAACATGATTTTACATTGACACAGTTTTTATGCCAGTATTGAATATTGAAAAATATCATTTTGTTCATTTAATTTGATATGTGATAGAGATAAAGAGATTGTACCTGGAAATACCTGGAAAAGATACAAGATCCAGCAAATACATTTCACTAAACTTTGGAAACAATACTTGATCCATCAAGAATGTTGACGTTAGGTATCCAAAATTTGACCTATAATTTGACAAGCTCTTCAGATAGAGCTCCAAGAAAATCCAGGATCTGGGATACTTTTTCAAATGAGAGGGGAAGTGGCATTTGCTAACATTTTATTGCACGAAGAAAGGGGAAAATTATCCCCTTTCCCCCATTCAAAATCATCCTTGTCCACTGACCAGGATCCTCAATATTTAACAAATTTTGATCTATTAATAGCACCATCATAATCATCATATATTTATTTGCCTTAACAATATGTGAAATTCAGCATGGACACATTGGTGCACATTGCCATCAAAGCAAAAGGATTGGTGCAGAAGCTTACGCTTAAATCAGAGCACCTATCTCTTTGACCACGTAACGCTAGTTGTACAGTCGGTCCAAAAATGATCTTCCCTAGCTCTGGGTCTCCCACGGTAGGCAAAACGATAGCTGGCTGAATCCCGCACCGAGGCGGGACCGGACCGGTTTGACAGCTTGCCCGGTGCTAGCCGATACTTGGCAGAATCTGCACCGCTCAGTCCTGGTCTGACCCACACAGGCCGATCGGGCAATAACAATGCGCATGTGTGGCGAGGCTGTGTGGCGGACCGTGGTTGGAAGTATACGCAGACCTAGCATGTCAAGTTAGCGACGATGTCTGTGATGACCAGTTTTAAGAAAACCATAGGTCTGTGAAGCATCGCTAAGTGTCTAATCGATAGAACACTGCACGGGCTATACTACGCCGGATATTTGTATATCAAGTTGACCGATACTGTCGTCACAGATGTCGTCTCGGAAATGGCTATCCGTCGTGTCGCTTGCGATGATTGAGAAATTTGCCGTGCGCCAAAAAATAAACTGTCGATATTTTGACCTGATCTCAAGGTCAAAGTCAAATTTAAACACGTAGCCAGTCAGATGCTCTATCAGCTACACACCTGGCGATGCTTCATAGACCTAAGGTTGTAAATACTGTCGTCGCAGATATTGTCGCTAACGTAATGGATATAAACCCGCCCGGGTGTTTGTGAAGCGTGAAGGACGGAGCGGCGTGATTCGAACATATCAGTGCGAGGCCCACTACATTTGTCTGCTTTTTCGTGTAGAATCATCAGGTGGACGTTTGCATTCTCAATTTCGGGGTTCTGCATTGCACATGACACGTGGTATGATTAAGAAAGAAATACACATAAAAGCGCCTGGTGCCCGCGCGGTTCGAACCCACGACCAATCTACGAATACGCTAGGAGTAGGCAGCTATACCGACTGAGCTATTTGGGCTGATGTGGTGAATGCTGTTATTCAGTATTGGATCCAATATTGGATCTCTGGCAGCTCAGGACAGGTGACTTCTTGACCCTCGAGACAGACGGCCCTGACCACCTCCCGGGTCGCGGCGCATTCCATTCCGACAACGCCCCGCACTCCCTCCCTCCCTCCCCCTCCCCAGGTCACGCACCTGCCAGACCGCCACAATGGGTACCAGCCTACGGTGGGGAAACCATCTTTTTTGTGCCTATCGCGACCTTAGCGCCACGTGGTGGCAAGGGAAGATCATTAGTAGACCGACTGTACTTATCTACTGACCGCCACACTACATCACATAATTTATCAGGATACTGGATTCAGATATTAGGAAGGTAACTCCTGTGATTTTTGTTTATAATGAAGCTTAGTTGCCAAGGAGTAAGTTAAAAGCACTTGCTTACAATGTACCTTAGTATTCACATGGTTTTCAGTAACAATAAAGATTCAAAAATGAAGCCACTGGGATATTGCCATGTCTGGACTAATGGCCAATGGGATGTACTAAGACAGCTATTATATTCATTTGAAAGTGCATTTATATGAAACAGGAGCACCTGGCAAACACAGCCAAGATGCTGGCAATTGTCACAAAAGGGCAACAATTAATTACATAAATTGCATAACCACAGATATCTAGGGTAAAAGTCAAATATTAAAACACGTCCTACTCCGAATCTCAGACTTTTCATGCTATCAGAATGCATACGATACTGACATATTGTTTACATTCTGATAAAATGAAAAGTCTGAGAATAACCGAAGGTTGGTTGAACATTGGACGCCTATTCTTTAGAATTGTGTTTCCATTGTGAAACAAACCTGAGCTGTTCTAGGATGTGTCCGGGATTACAGCAGTTGACCACCTGACCAGTTGATACAGCAGTTGACATCCTGGTGGTGGTTGCCGCCTGATTCAGTCTGGTCAGCCTCCAGTCTTAGCAAGCGTTTCATGGCACTTCCTATGCAAAATGTCTTGTTTTTACTCTGAAACCATCCTGCGGTGCACTAGCTTGCTGTCATTTGACGTTCCTCATCTCGCCCTCATACGGGCAGTGTGGCCGCGAATGGCATGCTTCCTAGACAGAGGCAGTTCCTTCTCACACTCCAGCCACTTCAATTTACTATTCATATTAGGCTTACACTCACAATTTCCGACTGTCTTCTTGACAGTTTTTCCCATGTCAATGTCATGTTTTAACGGGATCATCAACTAACGGGATTCTCCACTGATTTGGCTCAATATATATATATATATATATAT
>JAXIVJ010015891.1:0-30335 GCA_036785665.1 Chirona hameri
AGCGAGAGAGCGAGAGAGCGAGGAGAGCGAGAGAGCGAGAGAGCGAGAGAGCGAGAGAGCGAGAGAGCGAGAGAGCGAGAGCGAGAGAGCGAGAGAGCGAGAGAGCGAGAGAGCGAGAGAGCGAGAGAGCGAGAGAGCGAGAGAGCGAGAGAGCGAGAGAGCGAGAGAGCGAGAGAGCGAGAGAGCGAGAGAGCGAGAGAGCGAGAGAGCGAGAGAGCGAGAGAGCGAGAGAGCGAGAGAGCGAGAGAGCGAGAGAGCGAGAGAGCGAGAGAGCGAGGAGAGCGAGAGAGCGAGAGAGCGAGAGAGCGAGAGAGCGAGAGAGCGAGAGAGCGAGAGAGCGAGAGAGCGAGAGAGCGAGAGAGCGAGAGAGCGAGAGAGCGAGAGAGCGAGAGAGCGAGAGAGCGAGAGAGCGAGAGAGCGAGAGAGCGAGAGAGCGAGAGAGCGAGAGAGCGAGAGAGCGAGAGAGCGAGAGAGCGAGAGAGCGAGAGAGCGAGAGAGCGAGAGAGCGAGAGAGCGAGAGAGCGAGAGAGCGAGAGAGCGAGAGAGCGAGAGAGCGAGAGAGCGAGAGAGCGAGAGAGCGAGAGAGCGAGAGAGCGAGAGAGCGAGAGAGCGAGAGAGCGAGAGAGCGAGAGAGCGAGAGAGCGAGAGAGCGAGAGAGCGAGAGAGCGAGAGAGCGAGAGAGCGAGAGCGAATGAGGCTGGCAATGTTAGAGAAAAAGTCGATTTAGGCTTCTGGAAATAAACCTTTAACAGAGATAAGTGAGCACCCTTGGCAATTATCGTAATTTATTATCATCGTTTCCACGATTGTCGCGTATTTTTTTCAGGTATCATTGTGCTCGATGATTGAACGGCATCAATTAGGATTAGGCTGGATAAACCTTTTGCATTGTGGTCGACTGGCTGTATTACTCCTTTGGTGGTTTTGTCAACTGCAAGAAACTGGTGTGCAATTACTTTTCAAAGAGTGAAAAAGCAACCGTTTTCGTGCACAATGAGCTGCTCGTGTTACTAGCCTTATGTTTCGGCGGGTCTCGCCGATGTTCAGGAAATTTAGTATATTTATTATGAACAGTAAATTGTATCAAACACTCGTAACGTTTGACGTACTTGTGAGGACATTCAAAACCGCGTTGATTTGCAGTTAAATCAGCTGAAATCGAACGTCCGCCCGCCTTTGGTGCAAAGGTACAAACAGATCTAATAGACTTCTGAGGCGAGGCAATACATTTCAAGCGATTGCAATTCCTTTCTAAGGTGGTCGAGGCTACTCGCCGGCCAGGGCTATCCAAAAAAGCAGTGCCTTACAGAAACGCCTAAAATGTACCTGGTGTTGTTTTATAAGCACACATCCTTTTTGTGCTTATACAAATCAAATTGATTCACCTATAGTGTGCTTATGGTCCGATATTGGAGTAGCTTCCACAGTCCGTTAAAACATCTTCAAGAGCTTCGGAGCTTTGTTATTATTGTTATTATTAATTACTTCGTATATGCCTCCTTACGAATATATCCACTTCTACATTTATGATTAAGGAATTGTCCATTCATTGTAACATTCTCTTCAATCCGTTTTTGCCAGTCAGCGAAGCACATTAACATAACGCACACGATGACGATAACTACGTTCATCTGGGATAGCATTACGCTGTCCGGCCCGGCCCGGCCCAGTTCGCTTCAACTAGCGATGTATCAGCTCTCTGCAAGGGCTATGGCCGGAGTTTTTTTTAATTATTAGATCCGTTTGTATGATACCTTTGCACCTAAGGCGGGCGGACGTTCGATTTCAGCTGATTTAACTGCAAATCAACGCGGTTTGAAATTCCTCACAAGCTGGGTCAAACGAGCTGGGTCAAGACCCAGCTGACCCGGCCCACACGGTGACCACGTGGCCATGGCCTGACGCTAGCCTTTACACAGAAGCCCATTCATTCAGCCAACCTCCACCAATCCCACTCGTGGAACTGTTTCGAGAACGCTGATTGGCCGCGTGCGGTCACGGCTGGCTGGGGCATCACAGGCATATGTAGGAATGAAGTACGAATGTCGGCGATAGATGGCTCTGAAGATTGTTCGCAAATTTCAGAGAATTCCATAAATGCAAACTAAAAACGAGTACTTCATTTTCAGGACGATACAGCCTGCGACCAGCATGTACAATTTCAAACGATTCCGACAAACGGTTTAGGAGATATAAGCGATTATCTGACTCGCCACTAGTACCAACCATTACTTTTGCAGTGACCTGTACCTTCTCCTACATCAATTTTACGTATTATGTGCAAAAATAAAGCAATTTTGTCGACAATTTTCGAGATATAGCGAATTTAGGGACGTCACTACACACGAGTTTGACACAAAAATCGGGTAAACTTTAGCAGGCCTTAGAAATGCCATATGTTTAGCTAAATGCAATCGAAAAACGTCAAAAGATAGCAAATGGCAAAGGCTACAAAATGGCTATCTCGGATTTGTGAAAATATTGCTTTTTGAGCCCCATAACAAGTTTTTCTCTCCAAAAGGCCCTCAAAATCAAAATTTTAAAACATTTTCAAAAACCGGAAGATATATTGAAGAACCACATGTGGAAAATACCCAAACAAAATTTTAAAGCAATATATTTATTTTTGACTAACTTATGGCTCCCTAAGTATGAGTAACGCATGACGTCATATTTGGAAATTGTGTTTTTTTGGCTTTTAGTGACCAGATACAAACAAATAAATGCCAGCACTGTAGACCAGTTTTGTCTCTCTGAGACAAAACTGGTCTAGAAACATGCCTTTTTATTTAGATTCACTTATCAATTTCAAATTATCAGGGGCCTAACAGGTTATCTAATAACTTTCTGTTGGTTCTGTGCAAACTATTACGTGGCTATAATGTAGGGAAACCATTATGTGGAAAAAACGCTCACTTTCATCTGCATTGGTCGAATTTTTCCTTTTGTTTTGTATTTATTATGGCCGTAATATACCTTATATGAATTTGGTTTCCTTGGGTCTTCTTTTATACTGCGTATGTTTCGCTGAAATTGTCGCTTTTGTCATTGACAGCTCCATTCAAGATGTTTATATTCAGTCCATCATTATATTGCTCCAATGCAAAGGTGTCTTTTTCGACCGCCACCAGTAAAGTATGTCATGCATCTAATTTAGACCTCTAGCTAGAAGAAAGGCTTATCATAAATGCTAGCAAAAGAATAGTACATTGTCGGTTTGCGTTGTCAGGTGTCACAATCACGTCTTGAGACAGACTGGGCGCCAGGATGGCCCGACACAAAATGGCGCTCAGCCATCGCCGGGGAAACCGGCAGGAGCGCTGCCGCGGCGCCGGAGACGCTGGCGTCAGGGGCCGCACACGACAGAGCAGCAGAGGACACTGAGCTATTCAAACATCGGATATAGAGGCAGATAAGTCAGCAAGTTGGAGAGGGATGCGTCTTATTGTCCGGCCTGAATTGGCAGGGGCGGATTCTGTTTTTCTTTACTTGTAGGCAATTTTATTCCTGCATCATCACTCACTTTATGAGCTTGACGTGATTTGAAGAACTGCACAACGTTTCACTTCACCTCGTTTGATACTTTGCAAGGCAAACTTACCACGAAAAGGTATTTTAATATAGGAACAAGTAGGCATGAACATATAATTATATCCACAACAATCGTCTCTGAACTTTTGTTCAGAGACTGTGTTTGTATTCACCCTGGCTCGTGGCCAATTCGTGCTCGGTGGCTGACCATGACGAGTTCTTGGATCGGTGCCCATTAGAGGTGGCAAAGCGTGGACCCGAGGACCTGAGGCCTGTTCACCGACGCTGCGGTTGGCTGCGGTCCGGCGGTCAGCAGTGATCGGCAGTCGGTGGGGTAACTAAAAGTGGGGATGGGGCGAACGGTATAACGCCACACGGCTGCGGTTGGCTGCGGTTCGGCGGTCAGCAGTGGTCGGCAGTCGGTGGGGTAACTAAAAGTGGGGATGGGGTGAACGGTATAACGTCACACGGCTGCGGTTGGCTGCGGTTCCGGCGGTTGGCACGGAGCAACCGCAGGAAGAAATGTCCGTGTGTTCAAGAGACGCCTGCTTGTGATGACGCATGAGGAAAGGGGCGGGGCTAGAGCCTGCTGGAAACCGCCGAACCGCAGGCGGTCGTGAACAGGCCTCCGGTAGACCCAGTCTGGACCCAGTTGGTGCCAGACTGGGTCCCGCCAAATGATACCGGGTACAACAGACTGGGTCCAACTTATGTTTCATGCTGGTTTCACGCAAGTAGGAACACCTGATATGCAAGTTTGTTTGTGCTGTTGGTCAATCTGAACTGTATGTATTTGCAACTACACGAGTTAGTTTACTTGCACTAACTGAAGAGTGCATATTTGTCAATATTAGTTGCGAGACATCATTTTGCCAGTTGGGTCCGCTGGGTCCAAACTTGCCTTGCACCGGGTATAACTGGGTCCATTTGTCAGCTTTTGGGACCGGATCGGGTCTGGGTCCAACAAAAAAATATAAACTCATGTCTAGTGCCCATCATGTCTCGATCTTTTGGGCGTTGTATAGACAATACGATGCAAGCGAATACAGATCCGGTATCGCTGGTTTCGGCGAAACTGAGTCGCGATCATGGGATCTAACTCGAGCTCTGGTGATGAGCACATCACCCTCCTCCGGTGAAAGTAAACTTGCCGGATGTTTCTTCACCACCAGTTAAAAGTTGTTAAAGACGGTAGTTGTCGAACACTTCAGTGTTCATTATCAGCCTGGTTGGGAGACATATCTGAAACATTTATAATATTTAAGATTATCGATATACAAACATTATTAAATATTCTTGTCTAGATCTCTAAAAGGCAGATTTAAATATCACAACATCCATAACACTTCCTTCCTAAACCTCCTTGACCATTTATAACGATAAAGACCTGTTAAGCGAACTAACACTCATGTTTAACTTTTAACCTGGACATAAAGTTGCACATTCAACACATGAACTGACTAACAGAGTTTCATTGGTGTTACATTTTTTAAGGTAAATTCGATCTTCAGCTCATTTTGTGCTACGATCATCACACAGTTACCACGCCATTATATGACATCCACATTCATATTTTCGCAAGCGATTTACGCCGTTAAAGGAAGTGACCCACTTTCATTATGTGGTTTTAATCCGAGATAGCAGTTTTGAAGGCCATGTCGAGAAACCACTTATGACATACTTTTTTGGGTTGTAAGGACTCTTCTGCCGAATATATTTGATGTTTTATTCTGTGGTTCAGCGCTGTGTCGAAAATTTTAGCGCTGTATCGAAAAGCTGCATATGGTAGCCCGTAGCATGTGTTAAAAGCAGCACTACTGGACCAGCGAGCGAGCCCTTCGCCAATGACAATATTATGCTAGTGATGTAAACAATTGTAGGATAATCACAAGCGGTCCCCGCTTGCTTCGCTGCGCGAAGAGGCGGCGTCGGTGGTGCCGTTAACTTATTTGGGGTTACACTGAATCGTTGTTAAATTGCATTTACCAACCTGTGATCCGTCAAACGGGAGTGCGTTTCAAGCGCAGCATGTTCTTCGAGAATATATATAATAATATGATATTTGGTGGCAAGCCCTGCCGACCCGAATTACGCCGACCAAAACAGGTATTACAGCGTTTTATTTATTTAGCGGCCCCGCTCAGCTGAGGTCCCTAGAACCAATAGCATCGAGCTAATGCTAAATACTTTTTCAAGCGCCGGCCATTTGGATTGGATTTATTATTGCGAGACAAGGAAAACATGCCCCTTTCTGGCGCGTGCTGTGACCGACACCGGCATCCGAGCAACTTTTGCCCGTGGATCGTCACAAAGCTTGAAACTGTCGTGTGTGCAAATTTCACCGTCATCGGTGCTGCCGTCTGTGCTGTGCGTGTGGCTAAGAAAAATGAGGACACACACAGACGTACGGCTAGAAAATTAGTGATTTAGACAAGCGGTCTCCGCTTGCTTCGCTGCGCGAAGAGGCGACGCCATTGGCGTCGGTGGTATCGTTAACTTATTTGGGGTTACACTGAATCGTTGGAAAATTACATTTATCAATCTGTGATCGGTCAAACGGGAGCATGTTCTTCGAGAATATATATAATACAATATATTTGGTGACAAGCTTTGCCGACCCGAATTACGCTGACCAAAACAGGTATTACAGCGTTTTATTTATTTAGCGGCCCCGTTCAGCTGAGGTTCCTAGAACCAATAGCATCGAGCTAATGCAAAATTATTTTTCAAGCGCCGGATTGGATTTATCATTGCGAGAGAAGGAAAACATGTCCCCTTCTGGCGCGTGCTGTGACCGATACAGACATCGGGGCGACATTATTTTTTTTTGCCGTGGATCGTCCAAGCTTGAAACTGTCGTGTGCAAATTTCACCGTCACCGGTGCTGCCGTCTGTGCCGACCGTGTGGCTAAAGAAATTAAGACACATACACAAACGACAGACAGACAGACGTACGGCTAGACAATTAGTGAATTAGATTACACTAGTGCTAACCCGTCCGCTCCGCTGGGCGATTACTGGTGTCAAGTGGTGGTGCAAGCCAGTGATAGGCAATTAGGGATTGATAACCCGTACTACCCGTGACACCTGTCGTACCTATAATACGTTTTTGTACCCGTCATACACCCGAAGTACCCGTCAAAAACCTACGGTGCCCGACATACACCCGTAGCTGCCCCTTGAAGTTATGAGAGGCTAATGATAATAGAGTTCATAATCTGATGAAAATATACCCAAAATCACCATTATTAGGTACGCTACATGGTGTAGATAAACGACCGGCTGTTGGAATGTTTGACGAACCTTATACATTTTGCCCCGGGATCTGGTTAGAGAAAACAGTGAAAAATATGGCAATGAGCACATTATGGGAAACATGTTTTTAAATAATATTTCCCCTAATTGCCGCGGGCTGGGCCGGGTCGGGCCACTCATAACCAGTAAGACGCCGTAGTTGGCGATGAACGAGCGAGCGCGAAGGAAATGTATGGCGAATGTAAATTCAATCGGGCAAGTAGTTTCTGAGATACAAAAAGGGTGCCCACGTTCTCACGTGCAAAGGCACCCCATACCACCCCTGACTTGTGGGAAAGTGGCGGCTGAGAGGTCCCTAACCACATACCAAATTTGAACACAATCGGCTCAGCCGTTCCAGAGCTATAGAATAGGGGTGTGCACGTTCGCACGTGCAAAGCCACCCCACCCCTGACTTGTGCAAAGGCGGCGGCTGAGAGGTCCCTAACCCCACACCAAATTTGAACACAATCGGCTCAGCCGTTCCTGAGATACAGAATAGGGGTGTGCACGTGCGCACGTGCCTATTTATATATAGCACCCACCCCTGACTTGTGGGAAACTGGCGGATGAGAGGCCCCTAACCACACACCAAATTTGAACACAATCGGCTCAGACGTTCCTGACTCCTGAGATATGTAATAGGGGTGTGCACGTGCGCACGTGCAGTCACCCCACCCCTGAGTTATGTGAAAGTAGCGGCTGAGGGGTACCTAACCACACACGAAATTTGCACATAATCTGCCTAGCCGTTGCGGAGTTATTGCGAGAAAATACTTTTCAACACCCCTCACGCGGCGCGCGGCACGCGCCACGCGCAGTGATAGTCACCCACATGAGTCAGCACTGGTCTCAAACAGGGTAGGTTAGATCGGGCTGCTCAGCAAATAAGTCCGCTTGTCAATCGGACGTGCGGTTGCAGAGATATGAGCTTCTCAAAAGCGTCGCCTCGGGCCGGGCCGGGCCGCTCATATCAGATTTTTCCCATACACCACGGAAGGACGAGCGAGCGTTTCGCTCGCTCGCTCGCTCGTAACCAGTGTATGACGTCACACGTAGGATTTGGTACGAAACATACGTAAAACCACGTGATGGTTGTTGTAGATCCCTTTTAATCCGGCATTGACTGGGGTCTGCGCAGAACGCCATGGACGGGGGGGGGGGGGGGCGTTAAACGTCCCCCCCCGGGTTATCTTCCGAACTAATGATCGCAGCAAGACGCGCAAGACGGCACTCGAAAGCTCTCAATGAGACAAATATATAACATGCTCACAAATGTCAAAATGAGGTGAAATGTCAGGTCACGGTCAGGTCAAAGGTCAAAATAGCGTATTTGAGTTTATGGGTCATATTTTCCATCCAAAGCCTTCGATTGCGACCAGTTTCACCCAAAGTGCTGCCAAAGGTATGATACATATCCCACATGAGCTAAAGTGAGATTGTTGGCGAAGGTCAAGGTTAAGGTCAGGTCACAAAAGGTCACTATGCTCAAAATACCTACGAAAGTCATGCAACACATGTTTTGTGAGTTATTTTCCACGTATAATTCGATAGTTATAGTCATTTTACCACCTGACTTCATTTAGGTGAAGTAAATGTCAATTTTAGGTCAAATTCAGGTCACCGAAGTTCACAATTTTAAATTGTTAAATCTAGACAAAAAAGGCATGCTGACATCAGTTTTGTCTCAGAAATACAGTGATGGAATTTATTTGTCTGTATCTAGTCAATAAAAGCCAAAAACGCAATGTCAATTTATGACGTCATGAATTACCCATACTTTAGATGTCATAAGTCCGTCAAAAATGGAGATATCAGTTTGACATTTGGCATGGTAGTTGCCTATGTATGGTTCTCTGACATAGCTTCCGTTTTTTTATATTATTATTTTGTGATAATTCCCCCCCCCCAAAAAAAAACCTTTTTTTTAGTTTTTTGGGGTCAAAAACTAAAATCTTCCAAAATCCGAGATCGCAGGTTTGTAGCCGTTGCGATTTGTTATCTTTTGGCGTTTTTTTATTGCATTTTGCTTCAAATGTGGCATTTGTACGGCCTGGCAAAGTTGAGCTGATTTTGGTGTAAAACTCGTGTGTAGTGACGTCACTAAATTCGCTATAACTCGAGATAAAAAATCGACGAAATTTCTTCATTTTTGCACACAAGACGTCAAAATGATCTATAAGAAGGTACCCGAAGTGTCAGGTTGATAGCGCTATAAGTTTTTTTAGCTATTGCGAAAATTCATCAGGGGTGGGGGGGGGGCGTTAAACGCCCCCCCCCCCCCCCAGTCAATGGCGGGTTAAAAAGAATACGTTAGCTTGAGCCAAGACAGACTGCAAATGAGACAACAAATTAAATGACAGACAATAGCATAGTAGACACTCGCGCATTCATGCACTCGCACATATGATGCCAATTATTAGCCAGGCCGATGAAAAACACTGTCCCATATGGGGCTGAGAGAGAAGGCGTAGATAAAACATCTCTCAGCCCCATATGGGATAGTTTTTCATCAGCCTGGCTAATAATTGTCATCATATGTGCGAGTTCATGAATGTGCGAGTGTCTACTATGCTATATTGTCTATCATGATGTCAGATGTCATCAGGGTCAACATGCGTGTGTTGTCTCATTTTCAGTCTGTCTTGGCTCAAGCTAACGTATTCTTCTTAAAATAGATCTGCAACAATCATCACGTGGTTCTACGTATGTTTCGCTTAGTTAGGTTTGTGTTTGTCGATGTCGCCGCTTTTTTGCATGTTGACCCTGTGGAAGCTATATATTTGCTTACAGCTTCTTCAGGGCAATAACGTAATGCAAATCCGCTGAATAACGAGGCTATAACCATATCTGCATTACGTACGTTCATGTTGACAAAGATGACAAACTCTATACAATCCAGTTTATAGAACCATATCGAAGTTTTTGTGACCAACTGATCAAATGTAAACGAAGGGCGTTTTGGTCAACAATACATCAATAGAGGGAATTGTCTTTTTCGCGTTATAAAGTTGTTAAAAGGAAATATTGACCTTTGATTTATTTTTCAGCATTATCTTATGGTATCAAATTGATCGTGTCTCAATTTAAAAGTGAAATATCAATTTTTTATATTTCAATAATTACAATTTTGAAAATTTAATTATATGTATTTACATATGGTGACGAACGGTATGACCCTTCTCTATATCTGGCGTGACATATCTGACGTTTGCTTTCCTTTGAAAGCACTGTGACAATGTCTGAAACAAATCGCCGACACTAAATAGGTCGTCGTTGGGTGTATAAATGAACTTCCGATTTCAATGCCACTTTTTCGATTGTTTGTTGATTGTTTTGGAAAAAGTGGTTATTTGTATTGATAAGCATTGTTTTATATACAGCCATAGACAAAACTATACCAAACTTTTAATGTTGAAAATAAATGAACCATTATGACAATTGTTTGAAAAAATGAGGGTCACAACCACTAACTAGGCCGTCGTTGCGTGCATAAGTTAACCGCTAATTTAGATACCTTTGTATTCAATGTTTGTTGATTGTTAAGGATAGTAGGGCATATAATCATAATAGACAGAGTACAAGACATATTTTCCATACCATTTCCTCAAAAAGCAATACCAGATTTTGGTGGGAACCGAAATTCGTTACCAAGTACTTGAGAGTACCGGTCGTTAAAAGTGTGGAACGCTTATCAACTTTATCTTGAAATATCTTTTGGTAGGAATGTTTATATGCAAAATGTGATCAATTTACAATAAATTTTGGTCTCGTCTGTCGATTTCAAGTAATAACTTCATTTTTGTGGAAAAGGTCAATATTTCCCTTTAACCCGCGTCGTGCCGGTGCTCGGCGCTAACTTCGCCGTGCTGGGGGGGGGGGGGGGGCTTTAGAACACCCCCTTCCAACTCGGCTCCTATGGGGAGTCATCGCCCGCTCGGTCATCGCCCAAAAAGGCGTTTTACTGGTACGTATCCTATTAAAATGTGAAGTGTATAGGATATCCTATTAAAAAATAAGTGTATAGGATATCCTATTAAAATTTGAAGTGTATAGGATATCCTATTAAAATTTGAAGTGTATAGGATATCCTATTAAAATTTGAAGTGTATAGGATATCCTATTAAAATTTGAAGTGTATAGGATATCCTATTAAAATTTGAAGTGTATAGGATATCCTATTAAAATTTGAAGTGTATAGGATATCCTATTAAAATTTGAAGTGTATAGGATATCCTATTAAAATTTGAAGTGTATATGACTATTAGTTGTTCAGTTGGTCTGGCGCCGCAGCAGCGGCGCCGCGCTCGCTGCCGCCGCTTTCCCGACCGCCCACCCCTCGCGCCGCGAGTGTTACCTGTTTCTCCTGGGAAGCCGCCTATCGCCGACATTGTGAAGCCTGGTCGTGCATGTGATCGCACTGAGTGCCCTAGTGACTTCAACACCGCGCCCGTCGCTGCCGCTGCAGCGTGCAGTGGACGCACCATCTCGCTGGCTAGACTGCTGGAACCTCAATCCATCTAGACTTCTACGACACGGACGTGATCCCCCGGCACGGCGCGGGTTAAGTTGATTAGTGAACATTGCAAAAACGCGCTCGGCATTTGTTATAGCCGTAAACGTAAATAGTGGGTGTTTACAAGCGCTCGCTCGTCCTTCCATGGTGTAGGGGGAAAATCTGAATATGAGCGACCCGACCCGGTCCGACCCGGCCCGTGGCGACGCTTTTGAGAAGCTCATATCTCTGCAACCGCACGTCCGATTGACAAGCGGGCTTCTTTGCTGTGTAGCCCCATCCACCCTTCCCTGTTTGAGACCCGTGCCGACTCACGTGGGTGCCTACCATTGCGCGTGGAGCGTGCCGCGTGAGGGGTGTTGAAAAGTGTTTTCTATCAAAAACTCCGCAACGGCTGGGCCGATAGTGTGCAAATTTGGTGTGTGGTTACTGGTTAGGGACCCCTTAGCCGCCGCCTTCCCACAAGCCAGGGGTGGGGTGCCTTTGCACGTGCGCACATGCACACCCCAATTATATATCTCAGGAACGGCTGAGCCGATTGTGTTCAAATTTGGTGCGTGGTTACGGTTAGGGACCCCTCAGCCGCTGCCTTCCCACAAGTCAGTGGGGGGGGGGGGGGGGGGGCTCTGCACGTGCGAACCTGCACACACTCCTATTCTATATCTCAGGAACTGCTGAGCCGATTGTGTTTAAATTTGGTGTGTGGTTAGAGACCTCTCAGTCGCCATTTCCCACAAGTCAGGGGTGTGGTGCTTCTGCGCGTGCGCACGTGCACACCCCTATTCTATATCTCAGGAACCACAAATAGGGGTAAATCAACCTCACCATACATTTCCTTCGCGCTTGCTCGTTCATCGCCAACTACGGCGCCTTACTGGTTGTTATGGTAGAGGGTTTTACAATCTCACAATATATATTTATTGATTAGTTGATTTCATCTGCTTCAAGGTGTCATTAATTTGTATATGCCTTTCAGTTGAATGCCTATTTAATTTAAAATTATTTCAATTTTCAATTGATTTCATTTGCATTTTTTACAGAATATTAATGACGTAATAACTTTGAATTCAATATGATTTGCAGGAATCGGATTTGAGTGCATAAGACGAGTGCTCAACTGATTGTTGTTGAGGAACAAGGCACATCTTTAAGTCATGTTATAATAAACCAGTAATACGCTGAAGTTGGCGATGAACGAGCGAGCGCGACGGAAATGTATGGCGAATTTGAACTCCATCGGGCAAGTAGTTTCTGAGATACAAAAAAGGTGCGCACGTGCGCACGTGCAGAGGCAACCCATCCCTGACGTGTGGGAAAGTGGCGGCTGAGAGGTCCCTAACCACACACCAAATCCGAACACAATCGTCTCAGCCGTTCCTGATATATATATATATATATATATATATATATATATATATATATATATATATATATATATATATATATATATATATATATATATATATATATATATACTAGGGGTGTGCACGTGCGCCCGTGTAGAGGCACCCACCCTTGACTTTTGGGAAGGCGGTGGCTGAGAGGTCCCTAGCCACATACCAAGCTTGAACACAATCAGCTCAGCCATTCCTGTGATACATAATAGGGGTGTGCACGTGCGCACGTGCAGAGGCCTAAACTCCTGACTTGTGGGAAGGCGGCGGCTGAGAGGTCCCTAGCCACACACTAAATTTAAACACAATCAGCTGAGCCGTTCCTGAGATATATAATAGGGGTGTGCACGTGCGCACGTGCAGAGGCACTCCACCCTGACATTTGGGAAGGCGGCGGTTGAGAGTCCCTAACACACACCAAATTTGAACACAATCGGCTCAGATGTTCCTAAGATATAGAATAGAGATGTGCACGTGCGCACGTGCAGAGGCACCCCACCCCTGACTTGTGGGAAAGTGGAGACTGAGAGGTCCCTAACCACACACCAAATTTGCACACAATCGGCTCAGCCTTTGCAGAGTTTTTGCGAGAAAACACTTTTCCAACACCCCTCACGTGGCATGCGCCACGCGCAGTGGTAGTCACCCACATGAGTCGGCACTGATCTCAAACAGGGTAGGTTGGATGGGGCTGCTCAGAAAAGAAGTCTGCTTGTCAATCGGACGTGTGGTTGCAGATATAGAGTTTCTCAAAAGCGTCGCCACGGGTCGGGTCGGGTCGGGCCGGGACGGGCCGGGCTGGGCTGCACATATTCAGATTTGTATCATATACCACGGAAGGACGAGCGAGCGCTTCGCGCTCGCTCGTAATAATTCCTGGCTGTAAATGCCATGTCAATTTTATTTTTATTTGAAGTCCAGAATATTGTATTTGTATTGAGGTTTATAATTTGAGCACTTCCCTTAAAGAATACCCGCACAAGTAATGGTCAGTGAATGTCTTCTGGAACTATGAATGTCATATTAACCGTTTTAAACCAATCGTTTACGGTAATCCATGGTAATATTCATGATGTGTTCGGAACTTTATGTGCCGTTTTGTCTCTACAATTTTACTTACTTGGGTAGCTTGAAAAATATGACACCGTTGAAACATCAAAATGCGGCAGTGACAGCTTTAATACAACTTAGGTGACCATTGCGGTAAGCTTTGCAGTGTGTTGATGCAAACGGCTCCTGTTGTATAGCTACCGAAACATTGACCATACAAACAACACAATTAAGATTGATATCCCAACAGTGTCCCTATTAAAGGGAATAGTTATCCTTTAACATGGGGTTTTGAACTGAGATAGCAGATTTGTAGAGCAGATCGAAAACGGGTTGTGGTGAAAGAATTACCTCGCTACGCAAAGTAATTTCGACACAGGACTAGTGTCGTGGTAGTAGATCGGGGCACGAACAGCTTCTTCTAAAAGGTGCCCTTTTAGAAGACGCTGTTCGGCTGTTTCGTGCCCGATCGGGGCACGCAACTTGAAACTTTTCGACGGATATCCATCTATCGCCCAAACAAATGCCATATTCGTTTTTTTGCTCGAAATACCCCGTATAGCCAAATTTCAAGACAACTTTCAAGGTGACCTATTCCCTTTAAAGGGGAATGTTTCACCTTTGTTTGGTTTTGAACTGAGATAGCCATTATCTTTGGCCGTTATTGAAATGTATAAATTATGAAGGTCATTTTTCCCCAAACTTATCCGTTTTTAAGCAATTGAATTTCGAATTTGCAAAATTGGATCTATGGTTGTGCCGCCGCTGATTGGCTGACAGTCCCTTCAAGATTGTTGGTCCTGGAAGTCAGACGACCTGTATTTCTCGAACCTTAGCTGGATTACCTGCTGTGAGTACGATGTAAACAACGGCCAACGCGATAGGTTGCGGTTCAAGTTGACGTTGTTCACGTTGATTGAAGTCTCAGTTATGGATTGATTGTTTTTTTTAAAATAAATATTGAGCTATCGCAATGCCTCGCACTCGTCATTGTGTTCTGTGCGGGAGAAGACGCATTTCCACAATGTTTGTATTTAAGTCGCCAAAATTGTCTGAAATGATCGTGCCATATATTTGGCAGCGTAAAGATGTTCTTTATAGCTCTCTATAGCTCAATAATGACGTCATCATCCCAAATTTAAAAACTTAATTTGTATAAAGTTAAATGACTTTTCGAGAGAACAAATATCACCATCGTTTTCAGCAGCACTTACTTTCATATTTTCGACTACAACCAGCGTATATTTGACAACTTTCAGAAAGATGAAACATTGCCTTTAATAGGTGTGGTATGTTTGGACTCATTATCATGCAGTGAAGACATAGGTACTGATTGTGGTGCTTGGTAGTGCTTGGTATGCTTTTAGCTTCCGTTTTGAATTCGAATCACTTGCTCGTATATAACGATAAAACGTCCACAAATATGTAGCGCGCATGTGCCATAACACTTTAGATACAGTACTTGAATACCAAACTCAACTGTGCTGCGCAACATTAAGCGTGATATGACCCTTAAGGCCCATCCCGGATTTTTATAGCTTGCTTATGATGTATTGCCGTTGGGCTCGAAGACCAATGGTCGCTAAGGCGAATGGTTCTTTGGTTTAACTGTTGAGCTACTGTTGAATCTTGTTACTCATTGCATCTCGCTTTTAAATAAGACTCTTACTGGTAATAACCGACGTGGGAACATTCAATTGAAGGCTGCATTATTTTTTATAGACGTTATTCTCATTTTTTTACAAAACGGTTGTGGACTTCCTATTAATTCTAAGCTCATAAATTGTATCGTTTACGTCTTAAATGTATTTGGCACCATGTGTAAGAATTTGTCAAATATTCATAAACTTACAAAGAAGAGCAATCAGAGGGGTGTGGGTAGGATGGAAGTGATTTATGATAATAATGATATGTACTGTTTGGTTCTATGTCACGCTATGGGTATCTACGAGCACTCATAGCACCAGCAGCATATATCACCAGCACGTATAGCCTGTTGATGCTTTTCCCAAACTGTGAAACGGTTTGCTATTTCCAATACACAATATGAACCACTTTATCTATCGGAAATGCCTGAGAAACCGCTCCTAAGTTAGATGAGTACATTTTGCATGCTACTCTTTTATATAAATATGTTCATGTTTATGAGCAAGACAGGCAAAACGCCTCAGAGCCACAGACGTATACAATGTATGGTTATCCTGGAGCAACAACTGCTTTCAGTTGTTGAGCTTTTGAGAGCTTTGTCAATACTTTTACAGGTTAATTCGAAAAATAAGAACGTTGTGCCAGCCTGTCCTTTTCTATTGTCGCCATGTGTTCATGCTCGTAAACACTGGGATAGGGATCAATACACAACTACAGGTATTTCATTTTCAACAGTAACAGATATATACAACTCCTAAGAGTCCTGCAATTAAGTGGGTATTGTACTGCATACCGTTAATATGCCTAAGTAATGCTAAGCACTGCATACCGTTAATATGCCTAAGTAATGCTGGCTTAGGCCCAGAATGGGTAGTTGCCAGGCGTCCTTTCGTATATCTTCGCAAGCGTATTTTAATCAGCATCCAATGCATAATTCAGCACATAAATTTGATGAGGCCTTCCTGCACGTGCATCTCAGGCGACTGCGCCAGTCTTGTATCGCCACCGCCGCCGGGCGGTGGCGTTGGATATTCATTGGCGCGCCGTGAAAAACATGTCGGCCGTCACCATTTCCCAGCCGCAATATTTTCATGCCACTTTTTATGCATACATGCTGCAGAAAATCCAAGTATGCGGGGATGATGCATGTTTGTGATTCGGCGCCATCTACCATTGCGCTTGTCTGGTAATGCATCTTGACGGGTCGGCTGGAGAGGCGTGGCGCCGGGGACAGCTGGGCGGGGGACGGGCGAGCTGATCAGGCCGGCTGATCTGTGGGGCCGACCGGCGCCGCACGCTCCACTGAGGTCTGCCGGTCTGTCGCCGCCCGTAGGACGGCCCAAAACCATGCCCGAAATCGGCGGCACGCGGTGACATCAATATTCTCCTGTCGACTTCTTCAGAGTTCAAAATGGTCTGAGCGGGTGCTATTGCTTCGAATGCGATTTAATGGCCGTGAATCCAATTAATTTGTAGAAGGCGAGCGGAAGCTGTCAGCGGGATATGTTAGCGAATAATATGCAGCGTATACTTAGTCCGCCCCTGTAGCTCAGTGGGAGAGCGCTGGACTTCTGACCTATCCCGGTGTGGCAGCCCGGGTTCGAGTCGCTTCGGCGCTCGCTGTTTGCTCCTGACTGGGATGGCCTGCGGCCGGTGGCAGCGGTCGCACTCGAGGTCAGGTGACGTCAGTGAGCGGGGCGGACCGTGTCCAGGTATGTCGGACACGTAAAACTTTCGTCTCTAAATTCTGCCGGCCAACAGGAATTGCGCGATCGGGTGGTGAGGTCAGGACCTGCGCAACAAGCTCTGCTTAGCGTGGGTCCTGACCTCGGAAATCCAGCCATACAAAACATTCGGACTAAATTTATTAAAAAAAACAAAAAAATACTTCTTCACCAATATATTATGCATCAAAATACTAGCGTGCTTTTTCCATTTTTCTTAGCAATTCGTCAACAAAATGCAGTATTGTCCGACGCATCCTGTATAACTGGCCATTTTAGTCCAACTGTATCCTATAACAAGGAGTCAATTGGTTTGATCTATGATACATTCTGCATTAACAATCGTGTCCTAAAGTGTTTATTCTCAATGTTTCTAATTTTTCAAACGTAAGTCTATTACAAATTTTCGTAAGTGAATATTAATGTTTCAAATTAGCAATGCTCATAAATTTGTCTTCAGCTGAATAATGACAGAGGTTGAAATGTCCGCTCATGCTGCATAAGTTCTGTAGATATAATTATAAATGGAGTACTGCTGGATAAGAGAGTGATTAATTGAGACTGCATTATATTGTGCAGATTCATTGCACACACCGCTTTGTGACACCAGGGATTATTATACTATTTAGTTGTCAAATACAAAGGTTTCGTATGTTATATTTTAATGCAGTAGTAAAGTGAATTCGGGAAATATGCTAGGAAGTGAATTTTGAGAGACGCCTTAAAATGTTAACCTATCCTATAATTTATTACAAAAACCTTATTAATGTCATAGTAAATGTTTGTCATCGGCCAATGTTGAGGAAAAAAATCCAGTTAAAGTTTTGTATAGAGGCGCTAAAAAAACGTTTGTCGCGAGAGACGGTTAATTTCTGTTATACGGCAAACTCCCAATTGTCCCATTCACTTCGATGTTAAAAAAGCGGCGGTTAATTTCTGGTATTCGGCAAGTTTTACTTCCTTTCAAAAGATCCTCCAAAATTGCAAATGCATGCATTGCACACAGGCGAAATATTTTAATGATTCGGTGAAAGTAGGTTGATCGGGTCAAAGCCGGTCAAAGTGGGAGTGACAGCATCATAAATTGATAACGTGTTTTTAATTTAATGTTATACATTAGTGTTTATTAACGTGTAAGTGTTTTGGGAGTGTAACATTTCAACATTATTGTTAAACGAACATTATTGTTAACTTTATTGTTAAACGATATACCTCACGGAATCAGTGGCGGTTGTGAAAAATGGGCAATTGCCCTCCCCCCCCCCCTCCCTCCCCCCCCCCCCCACCCAACGAAATATCGGTATGCAAACTATGTTTCCCGCTCCCCCCTCCCCCCGCCCAACCCATCCGGGAGGTTGTGATTTTTGTCCCGGTAAGTCGTGATTTACGCCCCCTGTCCCGCTCAACAGTGGCGTCGCCATGGTTTCGGAACTTTTACGCGGACACATCATGTCATCAAACACCTGGGGGGAGGGGGGGGGGATAAGACGTCGATTCTCATCTTTGAAATTCTTACGAAGATTCTTAAGTTTTTGTTCTCGTAAGAATGTTCTTAAATCGGTGTTATACCATCGCTCGAGTAAGTGGCCGAAATTCTGCAGTTGACTCGCGACCGAAACTTGCTCTTCCCTATAGGAAATAGCTTGTAGCTATTGGCTTTTAGTTCCCTTAGAAATATATAGAAGAGATGGGAATCCCAAAATTCGTAACTTGTCAGCAGAGAGTTCAAAACTTTCGTAAGTAGTGAGATGGTAATCCCAAATGAACGACTTACGAAGAAAAATGAAAATAATTCGTAAGTCAGCATGGGAATCCGGCCCCTGGTTAACTGAACTGATAAGATCCGAAGAAAAAAAAATCACGCCATGAACGTAATTGGCACCCAAACATCTGTGCCAAATACGGCAAGATGCGTACTACCGTTTTCCTGCTAATTCCAAAAAATACTTACTTGCGGCATGCGCTAAAGATCTACGAGAGTCACACGATGCATGTTTTATTGATTATGAATTATTTTATGAATTATCCCATCCTGAATCTTCGTAGAATTCGATAGTGATAGTAATTTTACCACCCGACCTCATGTAAGAGCCGATAAATTACTGAGTACCGATAAATTATTACTTAAGTGAAGTTCTTGTCAAGTTCAAGTCAAGGTCAGGTCACAAAGACTAAATACTCCCAATTGATAAATCTAAAGAAAAGGAATATTTCTGGACTAATTTTGTCAGAAATACAGTGATGATACTTATTTGTTCGTATGACCCATTACAAATATAAAATGGCCCATTACAAATATACAAAAACACAATTAAAAAAATAGCGTCGTTAGTTAGGTACTCATCTTTGGAGCCATGAGTCAGCCAAAAATGGTGGTATTGTTTTGAAACTTGGTTTTGGAATCGTTCATATGTGCTGCTCGAACATATATTCCGTTTGGTTTTAAATATATTTATTGAACATTTCTTTTTTAGTTAAACATTATATTTCTTTAATTCGTGGGGTTACAAATACAATTGTAAAAAAATCCTAGTTAGTCATTTTGTATCCACTGCAATTTGTAAAACAGTTGTTCAAAATGATAATTTGTGCTAATAATATATTATTTTAATCAAAAGAAAAAACAAACTATTCTAACGCGTTTCGATTCACTGCAATTTGCTATCTTTTGATCTTTCATAATTGTAGTTTGCTCAAAGTTTTGACCTTGCACAATGTGTTGAAGTTAAGCTGATTGTCTCGTTAAAGTGGCGTGTAGTAAGTAACGCTACTAAATATCCTAGATCTCAAAAGTTTTCAACGAAATTTCTTCATTTTCGCGCAGAAGCCGTGAAATTGATTTAGGAGAAGGTACCAAAAGTTTCACGATGACAACGTGATTCGATTTTTAGCAATTACGAATGTTCGTAAAGGAGGGCTAATATTTTCCCGCCAGTCAATTAAAAGAAGATTTACAGTGGCTCCCTTAATGTCACATAGATGCCCTCTAGTCTCCTGTCTATTCGTTGGGCCTCCGAGGTCCGGCGGTGGATATGAGAGTGACATCGCCAGTCAGAAGAGAGCCCCCATGCTGGCCTGAGAGGATATTAAGCCGGTAAGAAATGGCCCTCAGCGTTTTTGAGAGGACCATCGATTGACCAGCAGAGGACCCTCGCTCGATTCGAGAGGGTATTTTCGGGCCTGATGGGGTTATTATCAGTCTTAATGAGCCTTATTTCGGTATAATAGGGGGCCTGTCAGGCCTCAGAAAGCCCTCGGTGTGTGTGTGTGTGTGTGTGTGTGTGTGTGTGCGTGCGTGCGTGCGTGCGTGCGTGCGTGCGTGCGTGCGTGCGTGCGTGCGTGCGTGCGTGCGTGCGTGCGTGCGTGCGTGCGTGCGTGCGTGCGTGCGTGCGTGCGTGCGTGCGTGCATGCGTGTGTGTGTGTGTGTGTGTGTGTGTGTGTGTGTGTGTGTGTGTGTGTGTGTGTGTGTGTGTGTGTGTGTGTGTGTGTGTGTGTGTGTGTGTGTGTGTGTGTGTGTGTGTGTGTGTGTGTGTGTGTGTGTGTGTGTGTGTGTGTGTGTGTGTGTGTGTGTAGGTGTGTAGGTGTGTGTGTGTGTGTGTGTGTGTGTGTGTGTGTGTGTGTGTGTGTGTGTGTGTGTGTGTGTGTGTGTGTGTGTGTGTGTGTGTGTGTGTGTGTGTGTGTGTGTGTGTGTGTGTGTGTGTGTGTGTGTGTGTGTGTGCGTGTGTGCGTGCGTGCGTGCGTGCGTGCGTGCGTGCGTGCGTGCGTGCGTGCGTGCGTGCGTGCGTGCGTGCGTGCGTGCGTGCGTGCGTGCGTGCGTGCGTGCGTGCGTGCGTGCGTGCGTGCGTGCGTGCGTGCGTGCGTGCGTGTCAAATTTTTCCAAAGTCGGGTACTGAAAGTTCCATTGCAATCAGTTGGAAACTACGCGAGTTATTCTAGAAAAACCGAGGGGGTGGCATCCACCCCCTACCCGGGCGAGAGTTAAACCCTTAAACTTGCACGGACAGTAGGTACGCACATTTTTTTAAAGATCTGCCAACTTGTACGGACACTGTCCGTAGTGGTGGCGACGCCTATGCTGCTCAACAATTTTTCGCTGACATCTTCCCCGTCACCCAACACATTTTATTTGTTCATGGTCCCCTCCCCCCCCCCCCCCCCATCCCCCGCTCTCAACGACTCTTCACGCTTACGACCCGACGCCCATCCCCCCCCCCCGCTCAACAACTTTCGCCGAGGAATCGCGGAGAAAAATTCCCCCCCCCCAAACTCGAAACCTAGATCCGCCACTACACGGAATGGCAGAGAAAGAGAGTGACACCGATTATAACTCACAAAAGCTAGCAGAGAGGCGCAGCCCACAAATACCAGACAAAAACAACTAAGTGGGCTGCCGGCGTTTATAGACGGTGGGAGGCTCGGAGGCGCCATCACTCGTACATCAAGCCAGACCTGCTGGATTATGGGAAGACATCGTGACAATGAAATTATACTTGCCATTGTTTACCTATGATATTTCCCCCCCCCCCAAAAAAAAAGAGTTCCATGTCCCTTTGGCTTGCTTCGATCCCCCAAGGAAACCCCTTCCCACAGTGGAGTTGAGTGAGTCTTCGCCGGCGAACATTTACTATAATAAATTTAATCTCCCGGTCCGTTCACAATTCTATAGCCATGATGCGCTCTCTTTCCCACAAGGGTGTTTCAATTGAATGTACTCGCAGGCTCGTACATTCAATTAGAAAATTGCACTCATTTCATTCGTGCAATTTTCGAAAATAGTGTCCTCACTCCGTTCGGACATTATTTTGAACACCCTTGGGAAAGCGACCGAATAATGACTGGTATCGGGACCGGACCAGGCGATTAAATATATAATATACGATTTTGCATTATCATTGCCAGTGCTTTAAGATCTTTAATTGACATATTCTCATAGTTCAATATATTTCATTTGCATTAATTTATTCCTGTTTGCGCTGTCAATACAGATGATGCGTCGGAAACAATGTTGTCTGGAGGTACGTCAATACGCATGACGTCATACAAATTCACGGACATGTAAGCGGATGGTAAATCATGCACAAATTCAACTGATCGGGTGCATTTTATCGCAGCACAGCTTGCGGTGGGTCGTAAAAATGGCGCCTATTCTGTGTATTTTTCTCACAAGTTTATAAATACATGGAAGGTCTTCGCTTTTTAGTGGAAAATGCACATGCATTTAATTTACCTATGCAAACTCAGACCAGAAGCGACTCAGATCATCAGAAGCGATAAGGAAAAGTGGCCATATAATCAATCGCAAAATAAAGTTAAGGATTAACCCATCCTACATCGTGTGAGGTCAAAGCAATTTTTTCTTTTTTAAATGCCAGGTGTATGAATGCAAAAAAAATATCAGGAAACAGGTGGTCGTAGATGGTCGATTCCGGGAGTAAAGGAGTAGAGACTCGGGCTGGAAATATCGCCTAAACTAACGGCAGAATGTCCAAACGCATTCCCCGAATGTGCAGTGTGCAGCAGTACCGCACGATAAGTCGTACGATATATTGCATGTGCTTTCTGGCACTGTGTAGCTATATACTTGAACTCAATATTTAAATTTCTCTCGACAGTATTTTCCCGTTGCCATGTGAAAGAAGCCGTTCCCATCCCGTCGGTGGCGTTCTTCCCCAATCCTGCGGATCTGCGGCAATGATTGATTTACTATCCTGGCTGGCGTGTTCAGGGTGCCTGGCGCCATGTACCCGGCTCGCAGATGCATAATACATACACCTGACGCATCTGAATGGCCAACCTGAATCCGGCATTTGAAACGCGCTGAGATCTGATAGCCGCAAATACGGCTCCCGTTCTCACCGGCCGAGACGAGGTGACGTCACTGCTGCAGCGTCAGTGTGATCTGTGCGCACCCCGCGCAGCGTGCAATGTGCCTAGTATCAAGCGTGGGATCTCGGCTGTCTGCTGTTCACTACACATGCGAACAGTAGTCGGTCGCAGTCCACTTGCATGAGAAGATAAAGAGGGACAAGCGTCCAGCTGGTCAGCCGGCGAATCGCATGCTTGTTTGAAACGCTGTGTGGTTATACAGTTGTGTTTTTGGAGGACTAGGAATAGACACCCAGATAGCATGATGAACGAAAGCATGTGCACTTGGTATCCTGTGTGGGAATACGAAATTCGTGTCATCGCGTTGATGATGACGCCTGTTGAGCTTCGTATTGATGATTGAATCATGAAAAGGAACTCGAATTATTTCCTGCTTCTGTGATGGAACCGTGTGCACTTGTGTCCACACGCTAATATCACTGCCTTGACTAAAGCCCTACACAAAAGCTTCTTGAACTGCAATTTTGGTGGCCTGCTTTATTCACCGTAAAACAAACTTAATGTTTTTGCTAGTGAGGACTATGAACGGCTTAGGTGATGACATGATCAAGGTAATCAGTGACGTATTCGATGCCTGTGTTTTCCGGTTATGGATATTGGATAGCAACAGTGTGCATGATGCATGGTGTTCATATTCATCACAACACATTATGCTATTTTTTCTGATAGGAATATAAGGCTGCCGAACATCAGTTTTGACGAGTGACTGACAATTTGCTGATGCTTCTTGAGCAGGGTGCGACAATTATGAAGATTAGTTATGATGATTGACCTCGCCATTCCATCAATGTCAACAGCAGTATGTCTTTGGTAGAACAGTTGGTGCATCATAGAAACAAGCCACTCGGCATAAACTGGTCACGAAGTTGCCGACTCTGCGCGGCTTTCCCCCGCAGCCGCTGGGCCCCCGGGCTACGGCCGTTCCGAGAGCAGCACAAGCGCCATACGGCCGAACTAATCAGGCCTTTCTGCCGCAGACACGACCGAGACGGCGCAAAATCCGGCAGCCATTCCTCGCCGGCCCGCTCATTGGCTCCCGTCGACTTGCAATCGGTGTGGCTGGCTTTCCACCGTCGTAAAGCGGCGGCCTGGGCGGCCAGCTGCACGTCCCGACGTGGCCGCCGGCCGTGCCGCGTTGCAGGCCCCGCCTCCCGCCCGCCGCCGTCTGCCGCGCAGTCACGCCAGTCAAATTTGCCAATGATTTTGCGGCACGGCGGAACAATGCGAGCAGTCGGCGGTGTCGGCAGCGGCCGGCAGTGTCTCCGGCGAGCGGCCGCCCTGGCGCCCGGCTCCTGGTTGTCGTCCGACGTGCGGGTGCATGGCGCGGTGCCGGCCGGCATGGCGCCCAGTGCCACCTGGCGGCGGCGGCGCCAACTAGCGGGCCGGCCGGCCGCGGCCAGTGCAGTGCGTCCGCCGGTGGCGGGAGGATGGCCGCCTATGGCGCCCCTGGCCGCCGTTAGTTGTGTGCTCGCGTTCCTCCTGTTCTACAACACATTAGACGCAGACTTCGCCTACGATGACAGGTGAGTGACTGGAGTAGTGCGGCGCCCATGTGTCGCCCCCTCCTCCCTTGCCAGCACCCCTCAGACAGCCCACACAATATCTTGCAAACCGCATAGCTCACTATCTGCACCAGCTATTTACATAATTTGCAATCCACGCCAACAATTCCCGCCGTTACCCCGCTGCGTCTGACACATCAGTACCATTATTGCCGGGTGTTGAGACCAGCGGGGACCTCCAGGGAGCAGTGGCGACCCCTGGCTGGGCACCACGTGCCGGTCAGCGGGGCGCCGCCGCCCCCTGCTGGGACCCGTCATCGGCACCGGCGGCGGCTGTCAGAGCGCGCCGCCCGCCCAGCGGGGAGCCGCTACCTCGGCCACACCGACCACACGCCCCCCGCCGGCTGACGGCCACGCCGGAGTAACGGCCAATGAAGATGTGCCCGCGTGATTCAGTCGAGATTCCGGAACTTCCTCTGTTTAATCTGTGATGATCTAGTCTCCAATTGACTCGTCTATAATTCAATTACTGTTGAGAAGTCATCGGAGGCGGGACGGTTTTAATAAGCCAGCTCTGGAATCACCATCCAGGGGACCGCCCAATACACCGCCTCATGAGTACGGCTCCGGCCACGCTGCACGTGCTGTGCCGGCCCGGCGCGGAGGGGCGAGGTGGTGGGCCGGGGGCGCGCCGGCAGCCTCGGAGCCACTCATTACAGGCCGTGCAGGCCGGATTCCGGCAGACCGGCCGGGTGCCGGGGAGCGCCGCCGCCGCCGCTGCAGGAAAGTCGTGCACACGGGGAGCAGTGAGCCGGCGCCGTGCGTGGTCCGCCACCGCCGGCCGCCGAGCCGGGCACGGGGACACGTGTTCTGCACAGTGTGGTCACTACGCCAGGGCGACACAATGCGCCCATGATATACCCAACACTGACTGGAGAGGCTGTCCGGGGCCGTCCGGCCTCGGGAAGGCTATGGTTCTGTTCCTAGAGGTAGCTGGTCGTGGCGAGTCAGCTGGCGAATCCAGCACGGACAGTGCCGATAGAGACGAGACACTTAGTTGCCCCGTCTGGATGTGGCTGCAGTGGCGTTGGCCTCAAGAGCGTGATATTGGGACCTGTGTACTGCCGGTCAGGCCAGGTGAAGTCGGGTCGGTGGGGGTCGTGTCAGGCCAGGTCAGATAATTGCAGGCGCAGAGACGGCACCCTTCTATGGCCCAGGACCGGGCCTCAGCACCTTCCAAGCATCTGGCCACTGATTACTTGTAGCGGGGTCAGGTCACATAACTGAGCTACTGCACTCGTCAGACGGACTAGTCCGCTTTAAAAGTTAGTGTTGGGGCTTGACGTCGTGTTAGCTATCCCCGAGTATGCGCCAAGGCAAGCACGTTGTACACAGCGGCGGTGTTAAGGCCACCGGCGTCACCGCCAGTTGCGTGCGCAGCCGAAGCAAAACATGGTCGGATGTCAGACCTGGTACAGATGGGATCTCGTCTGTGTCATGGTTAAGGGTTCAACGATCTGTCTTAAGCCCGCAAGATGCCTATATTTGTCGTCTGGGTGGACTTATCGAAGCAAGTTAGAATTCTTAATATATGCTGTGTGTGGAAGCACGGCATACTTGCATTTTTGCAGTTTATGGCATATTTGCGGCCTAGTGCCTCTGTTGCTGATATACGTCCCATGTAAACTAAAAGTTTGACAGCATGAGGCCTCGCAGCTCGCCAACTGGTCAAGGAGGTCATACGAAAGGGGCTGGCTGGGCTGGGCAGTAGTCGACTCTGCCGACAGGGTCAGCACACGCGTCCCATGGTGGTTCCGAGTGGACCGACAGCGCGATTGTTCACTCTCTTACCGTGTCATTGTGTTGAACTTGGGCTTGGTCGACGAATTTCATGCGTGGTGAAATATTTTTAGTTTGTCTTTATGGGTGTCCGGATACAATGGCGAATGTCATTTTGCCGAATGTCTGTTTGCCGAATTCAGATTGTCGAAGGACACTTTGACGATATGTCTTTTTGCCGAAATATGAATATGCCGAAAGCAAAATGGCGAATGTCTTTTTTGTCGAAATGCCTTTTTGCCGACGTGGCAAAATGGCGAAATGTCTTTTTGCCGTCATGTCATTTTGTCGAAATGCGAAAAAAAATATAAATGTTCTTTGCCGAATGACATCTTGTCGACATGTGAAAAAATCGAAATGTCTTTTTGCCGAAATGTCATTTTGTTAGCATGTGAAAAAGCCGAAATGTAATTTTGCCGAATGTTACTTTGTCGTCGTGTGAAAAGGTCGAAATGCCTTTTTGCCGAAATTTCATTTTGTCGATATGTGAAAAAGTCTAAATGCCTTTTTGCCGACTGTCATTTTGTCGACATGTGAAAAGGTCGAAATGCCTTTTTTTGCCGAGCACACAAAAAAACACTGCCCTTCCCTTGCTCCTGCGGTTTGCACCATCCACCAGGGTTTGCATCAGAGGTGTCAACAGTTCTCGGCAAGTTTCAGAGCCCCTCTGCAGCTTTTTGAAGGTCAATTAGCTGACAACAAAAAACAAATCCTGGGTCATCTAAATCCTCTGTATCCGAATGGGGGGAGGGGCAATTGTCCCCCAGCCTGGCTGCGCTCCTGCCTTCTACCACCAGGAGCTCCCCGGTTCGCGCTCAGCGGGGAATAACCATCGAACCAAGCATCCAATCAGATATCAGTGCGCTCGCAGTTTTTTGTTTCGCGTGCGCGCCCGCATGACACCAACACTGATCCGGACGGCCGGAAGCGACAAGGCAGGCGCAGAGTGCAGACCGTTGTGAGAGTAGTGATGAGTGAGGGTGTACCACGGGTGTACGATGGAGTGGGTCCATGGCACTAAACGACGGCGTTTGGCGCACCGTAGCTTCTTATATACGGAAGACAAGAGGAGTGGGGGGGAGGGGGGGGGGGCAAGGTATACATGAGATGCAGCGCCCGAGTGCGTCTGAGTTGCAAAGGGCGTGGCGTGTATGCTGACAGGGTAGGCATGGAGACCAAGGACTACAATCACGCCCCAGCAGGGCTGCAGTGGAGCAGTCTGTCGCACGCGCGGAAATGAAGGAGCGGGCCGAGACGACCGGCTGAAAGCGTCACGGGCATCAGGGTGCGGGCAACTACTATGAGCAGCGATAGCCGGCTCCGCTTTGGCTGCCGGTGGAGGATCGCTGTTGATGCTTATGATGATTGGGGTGCACAAACAATATTGACACATGACGACAATTGCTGCACATGGCACCAAAGGCATTCGGCATTCGGCAAAAATAAGTTATAAATGGCTTTCAAAAAGCCACAGAGGAACCCTCAATCCAGGCAAGGGTCACTCTAGTGCATGTCAAGAGCCCTCATAGACACTGAAGGGCTTTCGAAGCCAGCTCAGGGAGCCTCTTGGGCATGTCCAGACTCCAGGGGCCCATTGAGCCCACACAGGGGCCCAAAAACTGTCCAGGGGTCTCTCGAGCATGTCCAGAGGCCCATTGAGCCCACGTAAGGGCGCAAAACATGCCCAAGGACCTTTCGAGCATGCCCTGGGGCCCATTGAGCCCACTCAGGGGCCCCACAAACCTGCCCAGGGGCCTCTAGAGCATGTCCACTTGTCCAGGGGCCAATTGAGCCCACCCACGGCCCAACAAACCTGCCCAGTGGCCTCTCGAGCATGTCCAGGGGCCCATTGAGCATGTTCAGGGGCCTCTCGAGCCTGTCCAAGGGCCCATTACATTCTCGAACCTGCATATGTAAACATTATAGTTTTCCCAGAGGCCCATCGAGTCTGTTCAGGGGCCTCTCGGACCTGCCCAGAGGCCTCTCGAGCTTGCCCAGGGGCCCATTGAGTCTGTTCAGGGGCCTCTCGAACCTGCCAAGGGGCCATTGAGTCTGTTCAGGGGCCTCTCGAGCTTTATGCAGAGGGCCATCGAACGGGGCCCTCGAGTCTGCCCAGGGGTTGCTAGCCGTCGCCTGGAGCGCCTGCTATAGCTGGAGCGCCTGCTAGCCGTGGTCGGCGCGGTCATAATGAGCGGAATGTACTGTATTCTGACCCACCTGGTGCAATGTTTCTTGGGTTTAAAAATGGTAATTTGATTAGTCTGGTGCGTTTTTGAGTTGGGGGGGGGGGGGTGATAGTAAAAGGCAATTTAACAATTTTCCTCTCAGGAGAGTGTGTGGTGCAATATTTGTCAGCCAGGGGCGTCGCCGACGGGAGGGTCGGGGGGGGGGGGGTCTGGGCAGACTCCCCCCACTCTTAGAAGGAGGGGGATCGACCCCTCCCCCCTCCCTCCACTCCCACACACACACACTTTTTACTTGGAAAATTATTTTCAAAAATCGAAAAATTGCCTTTGCAGCAGTCAAAATCCAGCTATGTCAAAAACTGGGCAAATTCGCGGCGCTTCGCGGCATGACACAAGTTTCGCAATTGCTTATACAAATTTGGAAAATGGGGAAAAATAATTGCATTGAATGTCTGGCAGAGGCTCTCCTTGGCGGTAATTGCTGGCCCATGGTCCCATTCCCTTTCATACAATATTAACTTTCAAGTTTCAAGCAGGCTACATGTTTAGCTAATCTGCCGAGTTCCGAAAAGAGGCGACGCGAACGCAAAGACGATCGGCACCCGGAAGCTGCTCCAGCGGTGCCCAATTTGCTGGACCGAAGAGCTAATAGTGGGAACAGGCCAGGACCATCTCCCCAAGCCATCTCCCCCAGGGCTCCCCAGATCCACAGCGACCATTTATTCGCGGAAGAGTCGTCTCTTGCTGCTTTCAAACCATTTGTACTGTTACCAGTTGTTTGTTACAGTTCGGTACAGATGTATACAGTTATTATTATCATATGTACTATTGAGGCGCAGACTGCTACCGGTCATCGTGATTTACTATCCGAGGCTCAATGTATATGAAAAACTACCTTCATTTCAATATTTGTCATCATACCGAGATGTGCAACCAGGAAGAGAGGTACCTAAGACTAAAGAGGTTCCACTCACGGTTTGGTTCCAATCCAATATTAAAATTCCGTTTTCCAGGACCTAAAATTAACATTTTCTCGCCGCTTCGCGTTGTCACATCGGTGGCCATCGTCATAACGAAGTCATCGTCATCGGTTCGTCGTAACGCTTAATTGAATGAATAGCATTTTTAGCTTCTTATCCTCTACAAGGCCCACCGCCTATATTTCTGAGTGTTATCAGGCAAGCCCGTAAAAAATTTCGCGCCGCATCGCGGCGATAGCTAACAAGTACCTACCTACTATAACATGAAAATCCACATAAACAAATATTGCAAAGGCTTAAATACACGTATAAAAATGAGGGTATATTTTGTCGTTATTTCGGCTTAGTTAAAAAGGGGGTCTCACAGAATAAAGTGGCCGAAATACGTAGAGTTTTTCATATCCAGGGGTCCTCTCCGAGGGGCTTGCCCTCCCCCCTTCTGAAGGTCTGGTTGCGCCCCTGCCTGTAACCGTCTGTATGATGATTTTTATACTGTCTTTGGAGAGGTTGTGCTTTCGCCAGTATTGTGTACTTACTGCTTACACAAATTAAACAATCGACGCTTCTTCCTGCTGTTTTCTGCCGATCGAGCAACCGGTCAATCAAAATGTGGTCAGCCGCAGCCGCAGATCACCTGTCAAATCTCGTCAACCAAAATATCTGCTGGTCAAATGTAGTATGTCCGGTCCAAATGTACTTACATCGGAACTTTTCCCGGTTTTCATTCCTTCGCCGACGGCTCATCAGCAGCTTTGTGTCGGCCATCCACTAGCCGAGGACAATCAG
>JAXIVJ010015892.1:0-30333 GCA_036785665.1 Chirona hameri
TTCCATATATTTCTAAGGGGGGGGGGGGGACTGAAAGCCAATAGCTGCAAGCTATTTTCTATAGGGAAGAGCGAGTTTCGGGTGCGAGTCAACTGCATAATTTCGGCCACTTACTCGAGAGATGTCGTCTGCAGTCGGTTAAAACTGTTTTTCGCAAATAACTTTTTGACAAATATAGATACAGCATTATTATTATTACAGCATATTAATATAGATACAGCATACCGATTTAACCAAATTCTTACCCAAAAAAACTTAGGAATCTTCGTAAGAATTTCATAGATGGGAATCGACGTTCTATGCCCCCCCCCCCTCCCCCCCCCCCAGGTGTTCGATGACATGTGTCCGCGTAAAAGTTTCGAAACCGTGACAACGCCACTGTTGAGCGGGGAGGGGCGTAAATCACGACTTACCGGGACAAAAATCACAACCTCCCGGATCGGTTGGGGGGGGGGGGGGGGTGGCAAAAACATATGTTTGCCTACCGATATTTCGTTTGGGGGAGGGGGAAAATTGCCCATTTTGCCCAACCGTAGATTCGCCACTGGTCGGCACCAGTGTCGACACCAGTGTCGGTACCTGTGTCGGCACCAGTATCGGCACCAGTGTCGGCACCAGTGTCGACACCAGTGTCGGTACCTGTGTCGGCACCAGTGTCGGCACCAGTGTCGGCACCAGTGTCGACACCTGTGTCGGCACCAGTGTAGGCACCAGTGCCGGCACCAGTGTAGGCACCAGTGCCGGCACCAGTGATGGCACCATTGGTGGCACTAGTATTGGCACCATGTATTGGTGACACCACTGTTGGTCCAGTACCGGCACCAGTGTTGGCACCAGTATCGGTACCAGTATTAGCATGCAAGATAGGAACAGTGTCGGCACCAATGTCGGCACTATTGTTAGCACCAATGTTGGCACCAGTGCTGGCACAATTGTTGGCACCAGTGATGGTGTCGGCACCAGACCAATAAGATTACTGGACTGAAAACAACAGGCTTGGCAATCGATTTTCCTCTCACCTCTAAAAGCCAAAACAATTGCTGGGCAGGATCCACGAGATACTGTATCGGTCTCGATCAGCCTTCAACCCCGGTTAGCGCCCCATAGAGTGATGTGTGTCCGATGGGTTACCATACTGGACGATCAGCGTCCGTGTTAGCGTCCCTGTGTCGGCAGCAGGCAGCCCGGCGGCAGTGTGACCCTTTCTTACCACATCCGCACGCCGCACTGGTAACTGCACACGAACAGGCTGCGAGCTTCAATGCCACCAGGATGGGAGGACGTCTCGTGAGCGGTAAAAGAAAGTTGCTGTGGACGACTGATCACGAGTGGCGGGGTTGGACAGCCCGAATAAATCTCAACAGAACCGGCATAGTTTATCACCTGAGAGGAAGCACAGTCAAAACACTGCAACGGGATCAGGATGTCGTGCCAAATATTCAGTCGCATAGGGGTGTGACTGTGCGGAGGGACACTCGAATATCCTGAATCTCTCGGCCGAGAACTCAGCGGAATGCAAAACAAGCACAGATCCCACGCAGTTTTGATGATCTTATCTCCCCATACATTTCCACTCATGTTAATTTACTTAAAAAGAAAATCAATTTGAGAGTTTTGCCACTCACATTGATCGATCCCGAGCCAGAAATAAGTTCCGGCGACATACATCACGCATGTACAGCAGTTACGTTACAGCGACGCAATTCATGAAACCCGGTGTTTCAAGCAATATGTTGCTCGATAAAAGAATATCACTGAAGTAATGGATCACACGTTCTGAGTGACCTTGTAGCCCATCTCGCGAAGCCTTGTGCCTGCGTCGAGAAGCCTTACGCGACGGATAGTCATACGTCCAATACAAGCCAGCACATAGCAGTGCACTATTTTTAACGATCGTCTACGAACAAAAGTACCTAACCGCAGAAAAAGCAACGGCAAGCCGCGCTGAAGACAGCACTAACCTGACAATTACTTTTCGGCGAGGTTATAAATGCTTGAAATTAAATCTCGGGGAGCGTTATAGCGACAGTGTTAACACAAGAGTGAATTACTGACGCAGGGCGTAAAGTACGGCGTCGGCATCCGTCAACCGGACCTGTCACATAGAACAGCCCTCTGCTGCAGCAGTGCCAAGCCGGTAATCTTGATCATGGGTTATTTGTGCTTGCATACTAATCCAAAGATAAGTTAATATGCTCTCTGCCGCAGACGTCACGAAACAGTAATTGCATGATGTTCCCTCAACAAAAACGCCGATTTTCCTGTTGGCTGCAAGCGTCCCGCATCAGCTGGCGGTACACCGTGTAGCCGGAGTTCACTCCAGAAGTCGGACCCACTGAACATGCTCCTCTTGCACGGCTGGCAGCGAGGCAGCTCTAAATTCAGCCGCCGAATATGTATGGCACGGGCCGCAACACATTAACCCCACGCCACAACACGGTATAAAGCAGGCACGATTAGCTCGACCAGCGGCTGCACTTCATTCCGGCGCCGCTCAAAACACGCTCCCATGTGTGCAGCACACGTCACTACCGCAGGCCAAAGGCAGGCAGGGAGTGATCGCCGCCCCAGATGTGACCTTCCTCTCAACAGATGCAACCTTCCCCGTCTTAGACGTGATCCTACCCTCCCCCCTCCCCCCCCAGATGTGATCAACGCACCTCGGATGTGATCTTACCGATCTAATCACATGTGATCCACCTCGTCCCAGATGTCCTCGTAGATAGGACATACCACCTTAGTTGCGATCCTCTCCGATTGAGAATATGACTTTCACTCCCTGTCTGCACCCCAGATCCACCCAACCATTACCTAATATTACCCGTCTGCCTCCCGGGCCGGATCCCAGATCTACCTCAGATCCCTCTAACCATCCTCTACCCGGTGCGTGTCCCGGATCGCGCTTAGCTCACCTTTACTGTGCCCATTCTGATCCCCCAGCACCTCGCTTAGCTCACCTTTACTGTGCCCGTTCTGATCCCCCAGCACCGCGCTTAGCTCATCTTTACTGCGCCCGTTCTGATCCCGCAGCACCGCGCTTAGCTCACCTTTACTGCGCCCGTTCTGATCCCGCAGCACCTCGCTGAGCTCACCTTTACTGCGCCCGTTCTGGTCTCGCAGCACCTCGCTGAGCTCACCTTTACTGCGCCCGTTCTGGTCCCGCAGCACCTCGCTGAGCTCACCTTTACTGCGCCCGTTCTGATCCCCCAGCACCGCGCTGAGCTCACCTTTACTGTGCCCGTTCTGATCCCGCAGCACCGCGCTTAGCTCACCTTTACTGCGCCCGTTCTGATCCCGCAGCACCTCGCTGAGCTCACCTTTACTGTGCCCGTTCTGATCCCCCAGCACCGCGCTGAGCTCACCTTTACTGCGCCCGTTCTGATCCCGCAGCACCGCGCTTAGCTCACCTTTACTGTGCCCGTTCTGATCCCGCAGCACCTCGCTGAGCTCACCTTTACTGTGTCCGTTCTGATCCCCCAGCACCGCGCTGAGCTCACCTTTACCGCGCCCGTTCTGGTCCCGCAGCACCGCGCTGAGCTCACCTTTACTGTGCCCATTCTGATCCCCCGGCACCTCGCTTAGCTCACCTTTACTGCGCCCGTTCTGATCCCGCAGCACCGCGCTTAGCTCACCTTTACTGCGCCCGTTCTGATCCCGCAGCACCTCGCTGAGCTCACCTTTACTGCGCCCGTTCTGATCCCGCAGCACCTCGCTGAGCTCACCTTTACTGTGTCCGTTCTGATCCCGCAGCACCGCGCTTAGCTCACCTTTACTGCGCCCGTTCTGATCCCGCAGCACCTCGCTGAGCTCACCTTTACTGCGCCCGTTCTGATCCCGCAGCACCTCGCTGAGCTCACCTTTACTGTGCCCGTTCTGGTCCCGCAGCACCGCGCTGAGCTCACCTTTACTGTGCCCGTTTTGATCCCGCAACACCGCGCTGAGCTCACCTTTACTGTGCCCGTTCTGATCCCGCAGCACCGCGCTTAGCTCACCTTTACTGCGCCCGTTCTGATTCAGCAGCACCTCGCTTAGCTCACCTTTACTGTGCCCGTTCTGGTCCCGCAGCACCGTCACCTCCTCAATCTGGCCGTGCGTCTGGAACATGGTGCGCACCTCGATCTCGTTGCACTTCTTGCTCAGCATGCCCACGAATAGCTTCCTCTCTGCGGGAGAAGAGTAATGGAAGTCAGTGCCACGGTAGTATTCGCTGGGAGCACACAGCAATTACAACCGACTCCCTACCGAGAACGAGGGATGAACTGCCAGTAATGGCACCACGGAACTCCGGCCTCCAGGTGCAGGGAATAGTGCCGAGGGACGTTTCCGCAGGGGTTTGAGGATATCTTCCTGAGATTTTCTCGAACACGAATAACTTAAAATTTCACAGACGCAAAATCATTCCATGTACTGAACTATGATATATTCAAGAACATTTTCATTGCAGAACAATATGCTTACTCTGACTGCTTGTATGTGCTTACTGCTACTTATGCTAAATATGCTTACTGAATTTGCGCTTAGAGATAACTTCTACTAAGAGTGAGGACCATCGTAGGAAGCCGATACCCGTCATTGACAAGTACGTCAGTGCAAAGGTGGCAATGCTCTGTACAAGGCTGAGAACGGCACAAGTGAATGGCGTCGCTGCACGGCAGGGTAGCTGGGTACGCACACCAGGTCGGCCTGGTCAGCAGATCAGTCAGACCGTTATCTCCATGCGGGTGACCGTGACGCGACACCGCCACAGCCACTCAGGGTCGTGACGAACGGATTCCCGCGCAGCTGCGAGACAATCCCTGCAGATATCGAGATTTGTCTGCAGATGTGTGGCGAGGACGATTCCGTGGGAAACTCTAGAGAAACGCTGGCCAGAGCCAGCGCCCGCTCACGGTTACAGAGCACCTGTCTCGTTTGCAAGTATATTAATTACGGTGAAATGGTGTTTTTCATCTAGATGAGAAAGTGAACAATGGTGTGATTAAGCAATTGATTGTGAATAAGTGCATAAGCAAACAAATCAATGGCATTTTCTGAAAAAACGGGTGTGGTTAAAATGTGTGGAAAACTAATAGGCACTAAACCTTTTATATGTCATTTAACCCCAGTAGCGTACCCAGGATTCGCTCCAGGAGGGGGTAATTTTTGCTCAGGGGGGCATAAAGTACCTCCACCAAAAACAAAACTCACCGGATTTGGCCCACTATATTTTTAAAAGGGCATATTTTCACCGTTCTTCTCTTTAACAAAAACAAATATTAATTTATTCGACCAAAGGGGGCACGTACAGACCTTCAGGGGGAGGGGAGTTTCCCCGTCCGCCCTGTGTACGCCTATGTTTAACCCGCGCGGCGCTGGGTCTCCAGTCGAACGCGCGGCGCTGGGGGGGGGGGGGGGGATTTACCCCCCCCCCCCCCTCGCATCTTCCGAACCAATGACCGCAGCCAGACGCGCAAGGCGGCGACCGAAAGCTCTCAATGAGACGAATCTAACGCATACCCGAAATTTTTTTTCAAATAAGGTCACATGTACACGGTCAGGTAAAATGTAAAAAGTGAGGTATTTGGGTTTTTGGGCCCTACTTTCCATCCAAAGCCTTAGATTGCGACTATTATCGCACACAGTGCTCTCAAAGGTATGATACATATCCCACATAAGCAAAAGTGAAATTGTAAGCAAGGGTCAAGGTCAAAGTCAGGTCACAAAAGGTCACAGGCCTACGAAAGCCATGCGACACATGTTGTATGGGTTATTTTACACGTATAATTCGATAATAGAAGCCATTTTCACAATCTGACCCCATATAATGGCCCTCAGGTCAAGGTCAGGTCACAAAAAAAAAATGAAATTTATTAATCTAAAGAAAAATGACATTTTCCAGACCAGCTTTGTCTCAGAAATACAGCGATGTCATTTATTTGTCTGTATCCTGTCAATAAAAGCCCCAAAAACGTAACTTAAAAAAATGACGTCATGAGTAACTTATACTTAGGAAGCCAAAGTCAGTCAAAAATAGAGATATTGCTTTGAAATTTGGTTTGGGTATCGTTCATACTTGGTTATCTAATATATCTTGTAGTTTTTTCAGAGTTATCAAGAGGATTCTTACTTTATATTATTACAAATTCAGATATTTCGGCACACATTGTGGCGCCTTCTTCAGTGAAAAAGATATATATATATATATATATATATATATATATATATATATATATATATATATATATATATATATATATATATATATATATATAAGGCGCCACAATGTGTGCCGAAATATCTGAATTTGTAATAATATAAAGTAAGAATCCTCTTGATAACTCTGAAAAAACTACATCAATATCTTAATAACCTGAGGAAAAGTTAATAATGACTCTAAGTCGTACCTAATATATCTTCCTTTTTTAAATATCTTCAACAACAAAAAAAGGTGGAAATTCTTCCGATTTTTTTTTTAAATTTGTGTTTGGGGGTCAAAACCCAAAATTTCGCAAATCCGAGATTGCCATTTGGAAGAGAATGTTATTGCCTTTCTTTTTAAATTTGTGTATTTCCAATTTGCAACAAAACTCTATTTTCTACGATTTGCCCAACATTTATCGTTTTTCCACCAACGATGCCATGATATGACTCACCAAAACGTCATTATCTCCCAAATCATGTCACCAATTTCAATGAAATTTTTACAGAAGACGTAGAATTGATGCAGCATAAGGTATCAAAAGTTTAATCGCGATATCTATCACGATTTTCAAGTTATTGAGAAAATCCGGGAGGGGTGTAAAATCCCCCCCCCCTCCCCAGCGCTGCGCGGGTTAAATAAAGTTTATTCAAAAGGTACCTACCTACCCACTGGATTGAAAGTTTTATCTGCATGCATTGTATATCATGTCCCAGAGAGTTAATTTCCACAAAGCTACCGGTCACCACAGCTCTCTGGAAACCACACCGTAAATAATTACCACGCCTCCTCACTCTGAATAATCCACTGTCGATTATCATAAGGTGGCATGGCCACACGAAAGTCCTCTCACACGCGGGTTTTAGGGTTTTCGCCTTAAGTCTGCAAGCACTTGAAGATGACAAACATTCGCCCAATAAATCGGACCGCAGCTAAAGCTTACAATTTGCCCAATAAATCGTCCGTCGGATTAGTGAGATCAGTGTCCGTGGTGAGCTGGGGTCAGCAGTCGCGGGCCGTCGCGTCGGTGACCTCAGCTAGTGCCAGCTACAGCCAGGCCCAGATGCAGTGCCTGGCCATCAGCGACCGGACTTGACTGTGAAGCTTGGACTGAACGCATTTGCGAGCAATCGAGAAGCGGAAACTTGTCTCTCTCGTGGAGCGTCGGTAACTGTGCAGACAGTGGGTAGACGTAGACGGTGGGTAGACGTAGACGGTGGGTAGACGTAGACGGTGGGTAGACGTAGACGGTGGGCTCGGGCGGTGGGCAGAGTAGTAGGCAGAAAGAATGCAACAGCACTAAGCATAAGTACGAATTGCAATTCATATTGCATTCAATTTGCGCGAAATCAGAAATTAATGTGACAATGGTTCACTCCGAATGTTTTGAAAACGTCCGCAGCGCGACCCTTTCTGATCCTCCCACACGACCCTTCATCAGTATGTATGTGTATGTGAACAAATATAATCTGAATCGCATCGATGGACGCCACAATTCAGCGTATCACATAGTAGCTGATTCTGTCATGGTCACACGTAATTGAGAAGAAGTGGTAGTAGGTACCTTCGAAACAGTCGTAACTCAATCCAGGAAAACGTATTTTCAGCAATCTCAACGATAATTTCTGGTAAACACTTAAGGAGGTTTTGAGAACATATCTACTTTGAGATCCTTTCGCCAAGTCATGTTTCTTTACGTCATGTCAAGTTTGTTTTGTTTTGCCACGTTCCAACATCATCTAAAATAATAAATATGCACTTTTTTGTCATGATAAGGATTATGAATATGTAACCTCAAACTGCCAACAAATGTAAGGAAGACGTCACAGGAAGCTTTTAAATTGTCGTCTTCGCGTGCCGGCCGCCCGGAGCTGGGACGCACGCGAGGGTGGCCGGCTGTCGGCTGGGAATTTGGAATTCCGATACGGAGTCTCGTCAGACACGGCACCCGACCGCAGTTCGTCGAACGCGGCGTAAAAAGCGCCACTGCTGCCGCCGACACGGCTATGCAAGGACAAAGTGCCGCGCACATCAGCAGCCTAGTACCGTGCACCTTCGTGGCTATCATTGTACAACAAAGTGCGCAGGTGCCTCGAAGGAGGGTCCTAGCATAAGGATACACAAGCATAAACGGTAGGCTACTTGCAAACATTTTTGATTTAGTGCATTCAGTAGACAGCTCCTTTTTCGTATCGGTGGTATAACATTTTCCTGAAATACCTGGCTGTAGCGTGACCATCCAAAAGTTATGAGGTAAGGACGCCATTCCGGCATGTCAGGCTGGAGTCGGAGGGGCGGACGGTTGCCGGCTCCGTCAGACGGGAGTCGGAGGGGCGGACGGTTGCCGGCTCCGTCAGGCTGGAGTCGGAGGGGCGGACGGTTGCCGGCTCCGTCAGACGGGAGTCGGAGGGGCGGACGGTTGCCGGCTCCGTCAGACGGGAGTCGGAGGGGCGGACGGTTGCCGGCTCCGTCAGATGGGAGTCGGAGGGGCGGACGGTTGCCGGCTCCGTCAGACGGGAGTCGGAGGGGCGGACGGTTGCCGGCTCCGTCAGACGGGAGTCGGAGGGGCGGACGGTTGCCGGCTCCGTCAGATGGGAGTCGGAGGGGCGGACGGTTGCCGGCTCCGTCAGACGGGAGTCGGAGGGGCGGACGGTTGCCGGCTCCGTCAGATGGGAGTCGGAGGGGCGGACGGTTGCCGGCTCCGTCAGACGGGAGTCGGAGGGGCGGACGGTTGCCGGCTCCGTCAGACGGGAGTCGGAGGGGCGGACGGTTGCCGGCTCCGTCATACGGGAGTCGGAGGGGCGGACGGTTGCCGGCTCCGTCAGACGGGAGTCGGAGGGGCGGACGGTTGCCGGCTCCGTCAGACGGGAGTCGGAGGGGCGGACGGTTGCCGGCTCCGTCAGACGGGAGTCGGAGGGGCGGACGGTTGCCGGCTCCGTCAGACGGGAGTCGGAGGGGCGGACGGTTGCCGGCTCCGTCAGACGGGAGTCGGAGGGGCGGACGGTTGCCGGCTCCGTCAGATGGGAGTCGGAGGGGCGGACGGTTGCCGGCTCCGTCAGACGGGAGTCGGAGGGGCGGACGGTTGCCGGCTCCGTCAGACGGGAGTCGGAGGGGCGGACGGTTGCCGGCTCCTTCAGACGGGAGTCGGAGGGGCGGACGGTTGCCGGCTCCGTCAGATGGGAGTCGGAGGGGCGGACGGTTGCCGGCTCCGTCAGATGGGAGTCGGAGGGGCGGACGGTTGCCGGCTCCGTCAGACGGGAGTCGGAGGGGCGGACGGTTGCCGGCTCCGTCAGATGGGAGTCGGAGGGGCGGACGGTTGCCGGCTCCTTCAGACGGGAGTCGGAGGGGCGGACGGTTGCCGGCTCCTTCAGACGGGAGTCGGAGGGGCGGACGGTTGCCGGCTCCGTCAGACGGGAGTCGGAGGGGCGGACGGTTGCCGGCTCCTTCAGACGGGAGTCGGAGGGGCGGACGGTTGCCGGCTCCGTCAGACGGGAGTCGGAGGGGCGGACGGTTGCCGGCTCCTTCAGACGGGAGTCGGAGGGGCGGACGGTTGCCGGCTCCTTGGGTAAGATTCAGGCGGATTGGGTGCCGGTCCAGATGGACTACATGCTGGCAAACAGCTAGGTATCCTTCCAAAGTCACGTGGTCACCCGACTGGCTGATGCCCGATATCTATAAGGTCGTTTGGACAACTCCATTACCTCATCGTTTGCCAGCTTCATCGTTGGGTCATCCTGCACCGAACCATTCACCACTGAAAACTGGAACCTTCAGCCAGCTTTCTAGGACCATTTGCGCACAAGTTTGGAAATTGGTGGATGTGTCATGCATGACTGCGGAAAAAACGAGGCTGAAATAAATCAGCCAAGACAAGTGCACGATTTAAAATACCACTTAATGTGAATTGGGATGCCTACAAACATACTTTTCACCCAAACCACTGGAAGTGAGTGATAATATATATTAAACCGCGAGTAGGTAGAAAAATTCATTTAAACGTCGAGCCGCAGGCGAGACGTTTAAATGATTTTTCTACCTACGAGTGGTTTAATGATTTTATCACGTGCCGTTCGATAGCCAGTTGACAGAAAGCTTGGAATAGGGAAAGCATTTATACGGTTGGCGACCGTATAAATTTTATTTAAACGGTCGCCAACCGATTAAATTTTGAGTTATTCGGCGGCACCAAATATTTTGCATTTAGCACGTGAAGCAATGACGGAAGGATTTTTCGGTGCGGGATAAATATATTTGTTGTTAGTTGGCAAACACCGACATTTTCTCATTCAGCATACGATATTCAATGCGTTTCGCTTGTAATCGCCCCACACAGCTGGAGGATTGTTTTACGGGGGACGAGTACACACACTCGTTCCTACTACAACTGAACGAGCTCATTGGCTGAGGTTATCTTCATCTATAAACTTCAATGTATTAAAACAAAACTAAACTGTAAAAATAAACTGTGCACAACATCAACAGCGAAAACTGGATGCCGCGCTGAGTTGTGTTCGTGCACGATAAGCGTCGTGCTTGTTTGGCTCTGCAGAGGCGGATTTCAGCAGTCACAGAGCTGATTGCATTGCACCGGGGTGAGGTTCGGGCGGAGCAGCGTAGTGTTAACACTGCAGAATACGGAAGAGACCTCATCTGGCGAAGGCCTCCAATACGCATAGGCGTAGGAACAGGGGGGGGGGGGGGGGAGGGGAGGGGGCAAGGAGGGGGGGGGGGGGGGCAGCCGTCCTCCACACACATTTTGAATTTTAACATTACGCTTAGGGGCGTGGCATGGACAGCATCGACTTCAGAATGTCTCCGCCCCCCCCCCCCCCCCCCCCCACTTGACCATAGTTCCTGCGCCCCCGCCAAGACGTCTAAAGATAGCAGAAGCTGACGACTCCATTTGTCACACATCTTAGCACATTTTACCGATACAAATGGGCTTTAAATAAATCCGTTCTTGGCGCACTACTGCGCCCACGCATTGGTGAGTGCCAAGCTCGGCCAATGATATTTGTAAAGTTTGTGTATCATAAATCGAAGTTGTCTCGACTTCCCGAATTGGCCGTTGTGAATCTTATAGTGGAGTGTGTGCGTAGCGGCGTGTGGTCCCGTTCGTTGACGTTGAAGGTGTAATGCGATCTTATACCGTGCTGCACTCACAGGGCTGTGGCTGTATAGCCGGAGCCGGAGCCGGAGCCGGAGCCGGAGCCGGGAGCCGGAGCCGGGAGCCGGGAGCCGGGAGCCGGAGCCGGGAGCCGGGAGCCGGGAGCCGGGAGCCGGGAGCCGGGAGCCGGGAGCCGGGAGCCGGGAGCCGGGAGCCGGGAGCCGGGAGCCGGGAGCCGGGAGCCGGGAGCCGGGAGCCGGGAGCCGGGAGCCGGGAGCCGGGAGCCGGGAGCCGGGAGCCGGGAGCCGGGAGCCGGGAGCCGGGAGCCGGGGCAAGGACCGGGCAGGTGGGGTGTTGTTTTGCGGTCGTCGAGTATACGATACCGCTTCGTGCGGCTGTGGCGGCGGCGGGCGTTGTTTGCGCCAGGTACACCTCGGCCGCCAGTGAACCTGGCAGGCCAAGGGCCCGGCCCATCGATGACGAACCAGCCCGACAAACAGGGGCCGAACGAGCGAGTGAGAGAGGGCGGTGACGGCCGAGATCTGGAGCAAACAGGTCCGGTGGAATGCTGCGCCGGCGGTCCGACGGCCGGTCCCACCGGAGCCTGCGACCTCAGCGCGGTCCTGCGCTACCTCAGCAGGGACGCTACGCAGTGCCGCAGTGTCACTGCAGGACGGCAGAGTGATGTCCAATCGGTGTGAGACAACGACAGCAAAACTGCTGGTCAGAAACATCGGGCCTGCTGCAGATTGGACACCAGATGGTGGGAGAGGTGCACAGACTGCAGCGGTTCGGCCGATCTCAGCTGAAGGATGACATCCAACATCGCCGATTAATTGGGTGATAAGACTTCTGTCGAGCTATCAGCCGCCGCTTGGAGCACTAAAGGCGAGGTTGACTTGTTTTTTGATACCGTCACACAGTAAATGACATCACAGTGCCATCGCATACTTCACTAACGCCTTCATTGTGTGAAGTAAGGACAGGTGTGTTTGTGCAGTTCGGAAAGTTATTCACTACCTGAAACGTGTTTATAACATCGCTAGTTCTGCCAAAGGCATACCCAGCCCAAATACCGATATCCATTACAAAAAGGTGGACAAGGAAAGTACGATTTCGTTAAAAAGAACAAGGACAGAACATATTTCGTATTTATTGTGAAATGCCCAATTTATTTTGCATACTTGTCGATCTGCCGGTCGATGTATGCACGATCGGTAAAATCTGATTTCAAGCCTGCCTCGACTCTGATGTCTGTTACCTTGTTTGGAGTAGACTTGGTACGGTGAGAAGCCGATGGGGGCCTTCAGGTGGTACGGCACCACCTTTTTGGCCTTCATCGCGACCGGCGCCGGCTCCACGGACATGGTTACCGGCCCGGTAGATGGTCGATGTCCAGCTCAGCTCAGCTCAGCTCAACTCAACTCAGCGGTACGACCCTTGGCTCAGCGCAGCGGTACGACCCTTGGCTCAGCGCAGCGGTACGACCTTTGGCTCAGCTCAGCGGTACGACCCTTGGCTCAGCTCAGCTTTGATCGGCACAGCTTAGCTCAGCTCAGCTTAACTCAGTTCAGCTCAGCTTAACTCAGTTCAGCTCAGCTTAACTCAGTTCAGCTCAGCTTAACTCAGTTCAGCTCAGCCTAACTAAGTTCAGCTCAGTTCAGCTCAGTCCAGCGTCACGACTCCTGGCTCACGTGAGCGCGCCGCGATCCAGTCCACCCCGTACACAGGGACACTACCGGTCGGGTCCGGGCGCCGCCACACACTGCCGCCCTCCGCGCGCCGCCCGCCGCCGCCCGCTGCCGCCCGACCGGCCCACCGCCACCGACCAGGACCGGCCCACCGCCCGGCGTCCACGCCACACGTGCACCGGCAGGTGAGGCAGCTGTCAGACCTGCCGAGCCGGTCCTCGAGCCGAGTCGAGCCGAGTGGCACCGGGCGCCGTCACTGCCGCAGCGACCAGCCGCCACTCGCGGTGGTGCACCGAGCGGCCCAGCGAGTGGTCCAGCGAGGGACGAGCGAGGGACGACACAGCGAGCGTCCAGCGAGTGAAGGCGCACGTGGCCAGGTGACCAGCCGCGTTGGCTCACCCCCTACCCGCCGCCGCCTCGCCAATGACTCGCTGACGATCTACCAACCGTCGCGACACGCCGCGATAGCGACTCGCCACCGTCTTCCCCGCGCGCGACACGCCACCGTCTTCCCCGCGCGCGACACGCCACCGTCTTCCCCGCGCGGCCGCCGCTACCCTGTGCCGCTGAAAAACGTCGCCGTGCCGCCGTCGTGCCGCCGCGCGCTGCGACCGCCACCAGTACGTGACTGGAGCACAACAGAAGCCGCCGCCGCCGCCGGGGCTGGCAGCGGTTAGATGCACCGTTCACTGGGATCGGCGCGGCAAAAATTGGCGCCTGACCAGACCTGCGGAGGGTCCCGAGCTCGGTCTGGCTGTAAACCGCAGGCTACAGGTTCGGAGCTGGGTGTCAAAAATGGCGGTGTCTCACATCGCCAACTGGGCGGAAGTGCGGCAGAAGTATCCAAATGTATGTCTGCACGGTACTCGACCATGAGTCAGATCAGGGATTTCAAGATAATAACAAGTGTAAACAAGCCAAACTTTGATATTGCAAAAAAATGCAGTTTAAAAAAGGAAGGCATGCGAACATGGACATCGAAGGGGGGGGGGGGGCATACGTCCCAAAACGTTTTTGGATTTTAACATTAGGCCCAACATGGGCGTGCATGGAAAAATCGCCCAAGGAAGGTTCAATTGCTTATGTCCCCGACTTTTGACAGGTGTTAACGTCTACATTTAAATTATATTGGGAATTGTGTCAAATGATGTTCAACTGATGTAAACTAATGATAAAATGATGTTTAAATGAATGGATTCATTTATTTTTAATTGGAAACTTTTCGCCATGCACCGTCTTCTGCCAAATACATTATTATATTTAAATAGACTTTAAATGTGTAATTTTCTGGTAGTAAGAAGAATCACGCTATGTCTGTCTATTCTATAATTGTAAGAAATGCGACTTTAAAAAGAGTTAAATATATTATTTCCGACCAAACCGGTCTTTGAGGAGAAACAAAATCCGTTCCGTCTGCAGTATCTGGTCCTGATGGCCTGCTATCATCTCTTAAAGATATGGCCATTGAGTTATTCTATACATATGCGATTGCACACTTGTTTAACTTGGCGGCACTGCACAGCCACACATCCATGTCACGATTCACGAATAAATGCAATCACGGATAAATTTGTAAACATTTTACAATACAAAAATAATTTGGACGGCCGATAGATAAATGAAGAGTGACGTCTGCCCGACCGATTACTGGCTCCGTATCGGTAATTCCATGATTACTAGACCAGCTAATTCTTGGTATGCCGAAACCTTGGTAACCGATTGACAGTATCACTGACTGGTGTTGAAATGACCAACCAATCGCCGAGGGACGTAAAGCGCTTCTCTAGTCGGATGCCGAGTTGGCCGAGCTACCCAACTGGCATGCACTTTCCAAGACCCGCTATGACGTGACCTTCACTCGGCTGCCACCAGATCGACATCATCGCGTGGCTTACAGAACATCATCGCGTGGCTTACAGAACATCACACGCCCCAGACGCTTCAGACACAGCTCGGACACGCAGCCATTCAGCTCCGTGGCACGCGCTGGGTGTCTGTCTGTCGACCGTCAGGGGGTAGCGAGGCCACACCCACCACCGTCAGGAGGGCAGCGAAGTCACGCCCACCACCGTCAGGGGGTAGCGAGGCCACACACACACCACCGTCGTGTCAGCAGGCTCTCACCTGTCGATTGACCCGACGTCCTGCGCCGACGTCCTGCGCCGACGTCCGCCAACAGACGCGACCGGACGTCAGAGAACGTCGGAGGACGTCGACGTCGCCGTCATCGCCCAGACGTATTTTTAGTGCCTCCTGCGAGAAATGGCGAGCAGCCGGCTGATAGCCAGGCACCGGGGACTGTTTGTTTTGGTGCTGCGATTTATTGGTCAGATCCGCCGGTGACGCCAGACGCCTCAGACGCTGCCGCCGGAGCTGCGAGGGGTGGGGAAGGGGAGGCAGGGCTGACGGCCACTTAACCGAGCGGCAAGTGCCGACGGATGGGGAAGGAAACGAAGAACGGGTGTCTAATCCGCCGCCATCTGTGCTACGTAAATGCAACATTGCAACAGACATGTGTGCCCAAGTGGCCAGCGAACAAGTCAACGCTTCAGCAAGACTTCGCAGCATGTCATTCAATGTTTCCTGCATTCAATATATATACGAACGCTGCAGCGACACCTCTTCGTATCTTGCCATTGGATGGTTTTGTATCGCAAGCTTTGTAACATCGTTTATTCACTTTAGGCGGTGCCGCTCGTTCAAGACGTCGTGTAAAAAAGAGCCGGCACCGGCAGCAGATTGCGACCTGCCACCATCTGGGCCGGCAACCCCGCTGCGTCCACCGGACAAACAAACCAACGCGCCGAATCTGTCGATGCCCACTTCATTTCCAGTCACAATGCCTCCGATCCCGACACGTTCGCCAGCACAAAAAGCCGGCTGCCAGCAGCGAGGCGGTGGCGACTGCAGTTGGCAAAACACGCTGCGGCGGCTAAAAATGGCCCGGAAAAGAGGGCAACGCTCGGCGTTTGGGTTGCCCGGCCTCGCCGGAAATAAGTGAAGTGGTGAGACGGTCGCGACTTGCGGTCCGTCGTCGGCGGGGAAGAGGGCGGTGGTGGTGGGCGGTGGCGGTGAGCGGTGGCGGTGGGTGGAGGCGTGTGCGTGTGCGTGTGCGTGTGCGTGTGCGTGTGCGTATGCGTGTGCGTGCGTGCGTGCGTGCGTGCGTGCGTGCGTGCGTGCGTGCGTGCGTGCGTGCGTGCGTGCGTGCGTGCGTGCGTGCGTGCGTACGTGCGTGCGTGCGCTTGCGCGCGCGATACTGGCGCGCCACGTCGCCCAGTGTGTTGTCAGAAAACACGCCTGAGCGCCACACGGGAAATGTCACCGTGTTGGACCGCCCACGGAGATTAGAATACGGACCATCAGCGCAGTACTTAGTGACGAGAGGCACATGGGCTGAATTGAGGGCGCAGAAAGCGACTCCAAGCAGGTCAAGCTACAGGAAACGCCGATGGAATATGGTGACATAGGGAACTGTGGCTGGTGACGAACATTGGGTGACAAGGAATTCCCCAAATAACAGACAGCCTAGTCAAGTGGAACATAGATCAGATACCAGCAACTGACGTCCATAAAATTCCAGTTGGATCGAAATAGCTATTTTATGCGGGGAGTTATTGGATGCAAGACCTATTAAGTTATTGTGAGTATAAACAAGTTAAATAACGAAGACCTGTTAAATAAACAGGTTAAGTAAACACGGGCGATGACATATGGGAATTGCCTTGATCCTATTTTAACATCCGCAGTAAGTTTGACTTACGCTTCCGCCAACCTAGCTATAACTCAGAGGCGCGGACAGCTTTGACGTGCGCGGACTATGGGCGGCAAAAAGTTGTGCCAGATTTTGAACAATAGTATAAGCGAATACTAGAACGATGGTGATACCAAAAACCGCTCTTCATTTGAAGCAATCACCGAGGACGCTTTAACATTGATTATCTACCGATTATTTGAAAAGAATCGATGAAGCATCGATCCAACTCTTCCTCATCCAGTGTAGAACATGCGAATAGTACGCGTCTGAAAAGATCCGAAAGAAGTGTATCCTTGGAAATCAGGCGGGATGCTGAATGCTTAACATCGTGCAGGATGTACGCATGGCGTGAGTCGTTTCTTAGATCTGTAAACTGTACTTTCCACCATTAGTGTTAAAGCACGAGTTCCACGCGCCGAGCTTTGATCTAAACCTCCCAGCTTGTTATCGTGACCGCAATCCGTTGGCTCACTGTTAAAAATAGGCTGATTGCCGGCGGGCCTTCTCGGTGCGTTGGGCGCAACTAGGCAACACTCGACGCGACGGCGGCTCGACGTGCGTCAGTCGTCAGTACTGGAGCTGAAAACATCGTTCTTCCCTGTCCCTGGTCCCTGTTCTCGCTCTGCTCTTCCCTTGCTCTGCAGCGAGACGGCAGCCCGCAGCGCCGGCCTCCGAGCAGCAGCGAACAGCGAGCTGACAAGGTGCTCACAAGGTCGTTCATCAAGAGGCAGCCAAAAGCGGCGACAGATGCCCGTGTTTGATGCGCCGCTAACTACCTCAGCGTGGCGTAGTGTGGCGTAGCGTGGCGCAGTGTGGCGCAGTGTGGCGTAGTGTGGCGTAGTGTGGCGTAGTGTGGCGGAGTGTGGCGTAGTGTGGTGCAGTGTGGCGTAGTGTGGCGTAGTGTGGCGTAGTGTGGTGCAGTGTGGCGTAGTGTGGCGTAGTGTGGTGCAGTGTGGCGTAGTGTGGCGTAGTGTGGGCAGTGCGGCGTAGTGTGGCGTAGTGTGGTACAGTGTGGCGTAGTGTGGCGTAGTGTGGCGTAGTGTGGCGTAGTGTGGCGTAGTGTGGCGTAGTGTGGCGTAGTGTGGCGTAGTGTGGCGTAGTGTGGCGTAGTGTGGCGTAGTGTGGCGTAGTGTGGCGTAGTGTGGCGTAGTGTGGTGCAGTGTGGCGTAGTGTGGCGTAGTGTGGCGTAGTGTGGTGCAGTGTGGCGTAGTGTGGCGTAGTGTGGGCAGTGCGGCGTAGTGTGGCGTAGTGTGACGTAGTGTGGTACAGTGTGGCGTAGTGTGGCGTAGTGTGGCATAGTGTGACGTAGTGTGGCGTAGTGTGGGCAGTGCGGCGTAGTGTGGCGTAGTGTGGGCAGTGCGGCGCGGAGCAGAGTCGGAAGCAACACGCAGCAGTGGGAGTCGTTCCGCCGTTCCACTGCTGCCTCCAAAGTGGCGGATACAATGGGGCGCGAGGGGACCATGCCCCCCCCCCCCACAGCAAAGATGAAATCGGTCGAAAATTGACACATTTCGTGATTTAAAGGGAAATATAAGAAACTTTTACTCATTGGTTTTAAATAAGATATTAATGCATAAGGAACCACAATCCAATGAGTTTATATAATTGTGTGTGACTTTTTGGAAATTGACCCCACCCACAAGGCCACCTTTTGTCGTTCTGGATCCGCCCTTGCCGCCTCTCCGACACCGACCAGTCACGGACTCCGGGCGCGCCGAGCAGGCCGAACAGGGCGGGTATCGGTACCACCGCCGCGACACGGACACCTTCCGTGACCGACACCGGAGCCGGCGCGCAACGTCACGAGCGTCACAGCGGCGGCGTGACGGCGCCGCTCAGCAGCCACTGGACGCCGGCAGCGTCACAGCGTCACGGCAGGCGTCGGCGGGCGGCTTTAGAAGCTCCGTCACGGCTCGCCAGCCGTTACAGACAAGCCGCCGCCACCGTATGGGATGCCGCAGCGACGTAAAGCGGCATCGGAGCGTGTCTCCCCCCTCCCCTCCCCTCCGCCGCGGCTGGGCCCGTCGCTGGCAGGCTGCCGGTCCAGTTACGGCCGGTGTGAGTGTCGGCCTGCGCGGACCCCGCGGCCCCGCGTGCTCGCCACATGACATGTATTCGCCATGCCGGCGCACGGCGGGCGGTGCAATAAAAACAGCCCCACCACGCCGCAACGCCACCGCCAACACCGGCGGGCGGTGGCCCGGCACGGCCCGGCCCGGGTCGGCTGCGGTGGTGTCGCTATACCAGCGGTGCAGGTGTAGAGGGCGTCCACCCTCCCCTCCCGACCCCACCCACCCGCCCCGCCCCACCCCTGACAGGAAGTGCTGTACCACGGCATAGTGGCTCCCTATGGCCCAGCAAACGGCCGTGTATGACGCGATTCAAACAGCTGAATGTGTGGGGTAGGGGAGGGGAGGGGACAGCACGTGCCAGGCGGGGTGGGTGGGTGGACGGCCCGAGCGGCCCGTACGGGCTGGCGTCGGTGGCGCACGACTAATTATGTGAAATATTTACAGAGTGTGAAATATGTAAACGGGCTGTGAAATGAGGCTCGCGTGTGGTGGTGGTGCAGTAACCGCGGGGTGTCCACGAGTGGGATGTGTAGCAGAAGCGGGAAGCGACAAATTAATTCAAAACCGGAACTTGCACAGCAACACCCGTCTTGCGCCTGAAACCATTCTAAACAAAAATCAAGAGGGAAAATGTCGAAATTCAGGTAAATGGCAAAATGTTAACGGTAAAGACTCCCTCGCCATAAGGTGATGGACACTCAGGGCAGGACCAGCCCCGTCACAACTGATTTTTACCACCCGAAGTTTAGCCACTTATTTTGCCACTTCATACGTAGTTCACCAACTGAGACGTTGTTACATGACATTTTTTAGCTCAATATCTCGCGCATTCGATATCTTGCTGTACACAGTAAACCATACGATGTTTGCCTCTCAACATTTCGTCCGAGAATGGGCAGAAACTGAATTGCTTTGACAGGGATCTTCAAAAGCCGGAAACTGGTTTACGAGCTTTCAACTTTTGATGAACTAACCAATAGGTTACAGCAAGAGGACGAACAGCAAGAGGCAAGGCTAAAACAAAGGACTCTGTTGCATCATCATCCAAGAACTCAGCTTCGTCTAATATTAATGTTTGCATGACGAACATCGTGGCCTGGCTGCATTCAAATGACTACAAGATTTGTGTCGTCGGCGAGATGTAAGGAACGCCGATCAAATAGTTATGCGATGCACATATCAACAATGTTAATGACATTTGCTTTGAAGTCTGCTCGTCACAAACGCATTCGAGCGTTGGGGGCGTTGATTAACGACCCACATCAGTGACGTCAGGACATCATACGACACCCACCACTGACGTGAGTTTATCACACTGACACAGCTGGCACACGCAGTAGCAGCAGTAACAGCAGTAACAGCAGTAGCAGCAGTAGCAGCAGTAGCAGCAGTAGCAGCAGCAGCAGCAGTAGCAGCAGTAGCAGTAGCAGTAGCAGTAGCAGCAGTAGCAGCAGTAGCAGCAGCAGCAACAGCAGCAGCAGTAGCAGCAGTAGCAGTAGCAGTAGCAGTAGCAGCAGTAGCAGCAGTAGCAGCAGTAGCAGCAGCAGCAGCAGTAGCAGCAGTAGCAGCAGTAGCAGCAGTAGCAGCAGTAGCAGCAGCAGCAGCAGTAGCAGCAGTAGCAGCAGTAGCAGCAGTAGCAGTAGCAGTAGCAGTAGCAGTAGCAGTAGCAGCAGTAGCAGCAGCAGCAGCAGCAGCAGTAGCAGCAGTAGCAGCAGTAGCAGCAGTAGCAGCAGTAGCAGCAGTAACAGCAGTATCAGCAGTAGCAGCCGTAGCAGCAGTAGCAGTAGCAGCAGTAGCAGCAGTAGCAGCAGCAGCAGCAGCAGCAGCAGTAGCAGCAGTAACAGCAGTATCAGCAGTAGCAGCCGTAGCAGCAGTAGCAGTAGCAGCAGTAGCAGCAGCAGTAGCAGCAGTAGCAGTAGCAGCAGCAGCAGCAGCAGCAGTAGTAGCAGTAGCAGCAGTAGCAGCAGTAGCAGCAATAGCAGCAGTAGCAGCAGTAGTAGCAGCAGCAGCAGCAGTAGCAGCAGCAGCAGCAGCAGTAGCAGTAGCAGCAGCAGCAGCAGCAGCAGTAGTAGCAGTAGCAGCAGTAGTAGCAGTAGCAGCCGTAGCAGCAGTAGCAGCCGTAGCAGCAGTAGCAGCAGTAGCAGCAGTAGCAGCAGTAGCAGCAGTAGCAGCAGTAGCAGCAGTAGCAGCAGCAGCAGCAGTAGCAGCCGTAGCAGCAGTAGCAGCAGTAGCAGCAGTAGCAGCAGTAGCAGCAGTAGCAGCAGTATCAGCAGTAGCAGCAGTAGCAGCAGTAGCAGCCGTAGCAGCAGTAGCAGCAGTAGCAGCAGTAGCAGCAGTAGCAGCAGCAGCAGCAGTAGCAGCCGTAGCAGCAGTAGCAGCAGTAGCAGCAGTAGCAGCAGTAGCAGCAGTAGCAGCAGTATCAGCAGTAGCAGCAGTAGCAGCAGTAGCAGCAGTAGCAGCAGTAACAGCAGTAGCAGCAGTAGCAGCAGTAGCAGCAGTAGCAGCAGTAGCAGCAGTAGCAGCAGTAGCAGCAGTAACAGCTGCAGCGGCGGCAGCGGCAGCAGGTTTTCGCAGAATCGTCATTCTACAAAATCCATTGTTCTCACATATTTATGGTCGAAATGGTGGTCACTTGCCTTACCTTATGTCAAACTTTCGGAAACAAAACAGACCATGTTTTCGTAAGAGAGTAAACAATCATTGTTTGGAAAGAAATACGAGCCGAGGCCCTCTCAATAGCACTGAAGTGCTAAAATAGATGAGTTGAATGCATGACAATATCAAATTACACTTTGAAGTTTATTTCAGATGTAAATCGATCTACGCAATTAACACCAAGGCAATTAGTCCTGCACCGTTGCTGTCATGCTGTCAAAGGCGCCTCTGACTGGCGCCTTTGCTGTCATGTTTCACAGGAGGCCGATATCGCTACCTTCAACAGTTTCCCTGCTACCCGCACAACCGACTGGCCACCCGCGAAGACGTGCCACCGGCACCGAATCGGGCTGAGGCGGCACCTCAGACCTGTATCCGGGTCTCGCTCTCCTGCCTCGCTGCGACACTGGACCAGTTTGGGTCAACAACCGTGACAAAAGAGTGGCACAGCGATAGATGTTTTGTGTGAGTGTATGACTACTGTGCAGTTGTAACTGTCGCTTTGCCTGTGGTGTCATTGCATCAATTCGCATAGTGATGACAAATGGTCATATTTACTCATAGTATCGATAGTTGCAATGCGACTCTACCATTCCTGTTATTATTAATCATTTTAGTCATCGCATGTACACAATATTGACATTTCAAAACAACAGGAAGGTGGAACCAGGGGCCCGGGAACGATTAAGTGTGTGTGTGGGGGGGGGGGGGGGGCGAAAAATTTAGAAGTCCCATTTTTCTCTTCGCGATATATATATATATATATATATATATATATATATATATATATATATATATATATATAACCAGTCGATACTTTGCTCTATCGGCAGTGTTGTGCCATGTGCCAGACAGCGTGATCAATATGCATAGCTAGGGACAGGTCTTGCGGGATTTATGCGAGTTCAGGTGTCTGCGCCCTGTGCATCCAGGATATTTTGATGAACATGGTACCTTAAGAATGTTTGAGTGAGAGTCAACAACTCTTAGGCAGTGAGTGAAAAAGGAAAAGGAAGGGAAAGAAAGGTACACGATACTGCTATAAAGGCAAAGCTATGTAATACTTATATGACATGCTATACAAGAAAATCATACACAAGATTGAAGTGACATAAGGAGGCTTGCATATTTTTTAAAACTTTCTTTGAAGAAAATTGAAAGAGCTCATTTTTAGGGAAACTTCTGCCACGCCAAAGTTTGCCCCCCCCCCCAGTCCAGAAGTGGGGGGGGGGGGGGGCAAGCGCCCCGCTGCCCCCCCCCCCCTGTTCCCGGGCCCCTGGGTGGAACTGTCCGCATGTCGCGTGAGCGGTCGACTCACCATAACACCACTATTGTATAGTTCAATCTCCCCGTCATAAACAGAGCTTCCGACACGGCTGGCCTCCAGCTGGCACAACCTGGCCGTGCTGCAGAAAGCCCCGAGGGCAGGGCAGCCGGCGGGTGTCGCTGTCCGCCGGCGGGACCGATTTAGATGGGTATTTACACAGTGGAGGGTGACATTAATGAATACAGCCGGCGGCGAGTGAGTTGAGCCGAGGCCAGGATGCGGCACCGGCCGGCGACTGGACAGGACTGGTGCCAACAGTCGGATGGCGACTGGACAGGACTGGTGCCAACAGTCGGCTGGCGACTGGACAGGACTGGTGCCAACAGTCGGATGGCGACTGGACAGGACTGGTGCCAGCAGTCGGATGGCGACTGGACAGGACTGGTGCCAACAGTCGGCTGGCGACTGGACAGGACTGGTGCCAACAGTCGGATGGCGACTGGACAGGACTGGTGCCAACAGTCGGATGGCGACTGGACAGGACTGGTGCCAACAGTCGGCTGGCGACTGGACAGGACTGGTGCCAGCAGTCGGAGTGAGTTGAGCCGAGGCCAGGATGCGGCACCGGCCGGCGACTGGACAGGACTGGTGCCAACAGTCGGCTGGCGACTGGACAGGACTGGTGCCAACAGTCGGCTGGCGACTGGACAGGACTGGTGCCAACAGTCGGATGGCGACTGGACAGGACTGGTGCCAGCAGTCGGATGGCGACTGGACAGGACTGGTGCCAACAGTCGGCTGGCGACTGGACAGGACTGGTGCCAACAGTCGGATGGCGACTGGACAGGACTGGTGCCAACAGTCGGATGGCGACTGGACAGGACTGGTGCCAGCAGTCGGTCGGCGACTGGACAGGACTGGTGCCAACAGTCGGTCGGCGACTGGACAGGACTGGTGCCAACAGTCGGTCGGCGACTGGACAGGACTGGTGCCAACAGTCGGTCGGCGACTGGACAGGACTGGTGCCAACAGTCGGATGGCGACTGGACAGGACTGGTGCCAACAGTCGGTCGGCGACTGGACAGGACTGGTGCCAACAGTCGGCCGACGACTGGACAGGACTGGTGCCAACAGTCGGCTGGCGACTGGACAGGACTGGTGCCAACAGTCGGATGGCGACTGGACAGGACTGGTGCCAACAGTCGGATGGCGACTGGACAGGACTGGTGCCAGCAGTCGGCCGGCGACTGGACAGGACTGGTGCCAACAGTCGGTCGGCGACTGGACAGGACTGGTGCCAACAGTCGGATGGCGACTGGACAGGACTGGTGCCAACAGTCGGCTGGCGACTGGACAGGACTGGTGCCAACAGTCGGATGGCGACTGGACAGGACTGGTGCCAACAGTCGGATGGCGACCGGACAGGACTGGTGCCAACAGTCGGCTGGCGACTGGACAGGACTGGTGCCAACAGTCGGATGGCGACTGGACAGGACTGGTGCCAACAGTCGGATGGCGACTGGACAGGACTGGTGCCAACAGTCGGCTGGCGACTGGACAGGACTGGTGCCAACAGTCGGCTGGCGACTGGACAGGACTGGTGCCAACAGTCGGATGGCGACTGGACAGGACTGGTGCCAACAGTCGGATGGCGACTGGACAGGACTGGTGCCAACAGTCGGATGGCGACTGGACAGGACTGGTGCCAACAGTCGGTCGGCGACTGGACAGGACTGGTGCCAACAGTCGGATGGCGACTGGACAGGACTGGTGCCAACAGTCGGATGGCGACTGGACAGGACTGGTGCCAACAGTCGGATGGCGACTGGACAGGACTGGTGCCAGCAGTCGGCTGGCGACTGGACAGGACTGGTGCCAACAGTCGGATGGCGACTGGACAGGACTGGTGCCAACAGTCGGCCGGCGACTGGACAGGACTGGTGCCAACAGTCGGATGGCGACTGGACAGGACTGGTGCCAACAGTCGGCCGGCGACTGGACAGGACTGGTGCCAACAGTCGGATGGCGACTGGACAGGACTGGTGCCAACAGTCGGATGGCGACTGGACAGGACTGGTGCCAACAGTCGGATGGCGACTGGACAGGACTGGTGCCAGCAGTCGGATGGCGACTGGACAGGACTGGTGCCAACAGTCGGATGGCGACTGGACAGGACTGGTGTCAACAGTCGGATGGCGACTGGACAGGACTGGTGCCAACAGTCGGATGGCGACTGGACAGGACTGGTGCCAACAGTCGGATGGCGACTGGACAGGACTGGTGCCAACAGTCGGCTGGCGACTGGACAGGACTGGTGCCAACAGTCGGATGGCGACTGGACAGGACTGGTGCCAGCAGTCGGATGGTGACTGGACAGGACTGGTGCCAACAGTCGGTCGGCGACTGGACAGGACTGGTGCCAACAGTCGGCTGGCGACTGGACAGGACTGGTGCCAACAGTCGGCTGGCGACTGGACAGGACTGGTGCCAACAGTCGGATGGCGACTGGACAGGACTGGTGCCAACAGTCGGTCGGCGACTGGACAGGACTGGTGCCAACAGTCGGATGGCGACTGGACAGGACTGGTGCCAACAGTCGGCTGGCGACTGGACAGGACTGGTGCCAACAGTCGGATGGCGACTGGACAGGACTGGTGCCAACAGTCGGTCGGCGACTGGACAGGACTGGTGCCAACAGTCGGATGGCGACTGGACAGGACTGGTGCCAACAGTCGGCTGGCGACTGGACAGGACTGGTGCCAACAGTCGGATGGCGACTGGACAGGACTGGTGCCAACAGTCGGCTGGCGACTGGACAGGACTGGTGCCAACAGTCGGTCGGCGACTGGACAGGACTGGTGCCAACAGTCGGATGGCGACTGGACAGGACTGGTGCCAACAGTCGGTCGGCGACTGGACAGGACTGGTGCCAACAGTCGGTCGGCGACTGGACAGGACTGGTGCCAACAGTCGGCCGGCGACTGGACAGGACTGGTGCCAACAGTCGGATGGCGACTGGACAGGACTGGTGCCAACAGTCGGATGGCGACTGGACAGGACTGGTGCCAACAGTCGGATGGCGACTGGACAGGACTGGTGCCAACAGTCGGATGGCGACTGGACAGGACTGGTGCCAACAGTCGGATGGCGACTGGACAGGACTGGTGCCAACAGTCGGTCGGCGACTGGACAGGACTGGTGCCAACAGTCGGTCGGCGACTGGACAGGACTGGTGCCAACAGTCGGCTGGCGACTGGACAGGACTGGTGCCAACAGTCGGATGGCGACTGGACAGGACTGGTGCCAACAGTCGGTCGGCGACTGGACAGGACTGGTGCCAACAGTCGGCTGGCGACTGGACAGGACTGGTGCCAACAGTCGGCTGGCGACTGGACAGGACTGGTGCCAACAGTCGGTCGGCGACTGGACAGGACTGGTGCCAACAGTCGGCTGGCGACTGGACAGGACTGGTGCCAACAGTCGGCCGGCGACTGGACAGGACTGGTGCCAACAGTCGGATGGCGACTGGACAGGACTGGTGCCAACAGTCGGTCGGCGACTGGACAGGACTGGTGCCAACAGTCGGATGGCGACTGGACAGGACTGGTGCCAACAGTCGGTCGGCGACTTGACAGGACTGGTGCCAACAGTCGGTCGGCGACTGGACAGGACTGGTGCCAACAGTCGGCCGGCGACTGGACAGGACTGGTGCCAACAGTCGGCCGGCGACTGGACAGGACTGGTGCCAACAGTCGGATGGCGACTGGACAGGACTGGTGCCAACAGTCGGATGGCGACTGGACAGGACTGGTGCCAACAGTCGGATGGCGACTGGACAGGACTGGTGCCAACAGTCGGTCGGCGACTGGACAGGACTGGTGCCAACAGTCGGATGGCGACTGGACAGGACTGGTGCCAACAGTCGGATGGCGACTGGACAGGACTGGTGCCAACAGTCGGATGGCGACTGGACAGGACTGGTGCCAGCAGTCGGTTGGCGACTGGACAGGACTGGTGCCAACAGTCGGATGGCGACTGGACAGGACTGGTGCCAACAGTCGGCCGGCGACTGGACAGGACTGGTGCCAACAGTCGGATGGCGACTGGACAGGACTGGTGCCAACAGTCGGCCGGCGACTGGACAGGACTGGTGCCAACAGTCGGATGGCGACTGGACAGGACTGGTGCCAACAGTCGGATGGCGACTGGACAGGACTGGTGCCAACAGTCGGATGGCGACTGGACAGGACTGGTGCCAGCAGTCGGATGGCGACTGGACAGGACTGGTGCCAACAGTCGGATGGCGACTGGACAGGACTGGTGTCAACAGTCGGATGGCGACTGGACAGGACTGGTGCCAACAGTCGGATGGCGACTGGACAGGACTGGTGCCAACAGTCGGATGGCGACTGGACAGGACTGGTGCCAACAGTCGGCTGGCGACTGGACAGGACTGGTGCCAACAGTCGGATGGCGACTGGACAGGACTGGTGCCAGCAGTCGGATGGTGACTGGACAGGACTGGTGCCAACAGTCGGTCGGCGACTGGACAGGACTGGTGCCAACAGTCGGCTGGCGACTGGACAGGACTGGTGCCAACAGTCGGCTGGCGACTGGACAGGACTGGTGCCAACAGTCGGATGGCGACTGGACAGGACTGGTGCCAACAGTCGGTCGGCGACTGGACAGGACTGGTGCCAACAGTCGGATGGCGACTGGACAGGACTGGTGCCAACAGTCGGCTGGCGACTGGACAGGACTGGTGCCAACAGTCGGATGGCGACTGGACAGGACTGGTGCCAACAGTCGGTCGGCGACTGGACAGGACTGGTGCCAACAGTCGGATGGCGACTGGACAGGACTGGTGCCAACAGTCGGCTGGCGACTGGACAGGACTGGTGCCAACAGTCGGATGGCGACTGGACAGGACTGGTGCCAACAGTCGGCTGGCGACTGGACAGGACTGGTGCCAACAGTCGGTCGGCGACTGGACAGGACTGGTGACAACAGTCGGATGGCGACTGGACAGGACTGGTGCCAACAGTCGGTCGGCGACTGGACAGGACTGGTGCCAACAGTCGGTCGGCGACTGGACAGGACTGGTGCCAGCAGTCGGAGTGAGTTGAGCCGAGGCCAGGATGCGGCACCGGCCGGCGACTGGACAGGACTGGTGCCAACAGTCGGCTGGCGACTGGACAGGACTGGTGCCAACAGTCGGCTGGCGACTGGACAGGACTGGTGCCAACAGTCGGATGGCGACTGGACAGGACTGGTGCCAGCAGTCGGATGGCGACTGGACAGGACTGGTGCCAACAGTCGGCTGGCGACTGGACAGGACTGGTGCCAACAGTCGGATGGCGACTGGACAGGACTGGTGCCAACAGTCGGATGGCGACTGGACAGGACTGGTGCCAACAGTCGGCTGGCGACTGGACAGGACTGGTGCCAACAGTCGGCTGGCGACTGGACAGGACTGGTGCCAACAGTCGGATGGCGACTGGACAGGACTGGTGCCAACAGTCGGCTGGCGACTGGACAGGACTGGTGCCAACAGTCGGTCGGCGACTGGACAGGACTGGTGCCAACAGTCGGATGGCGACTGGACAGGACTGGTGCCAACAGTCGGCTGGCGACTGGACAGGACTGGTGCCAACAGTCGGATGGCGACTGGTCAGGACTGGTGCCAACAGTCGGCTGGCGACTGGACAGGACTGGTGCCAGCAGTCGGTCGGCGACTGGACAGGACTGGTGCCAACAGTCGGTCGGCGACTGGACAGGACTGGTGCCAACAGTCGGTCGGCGACTGGACAGGACTGGTGCCAACAGTCGGTCGGCGACTGGACAGGACTGGTGCCAACAGTCGGATGGCGACTGGACAGGACTGGTGCCAACAGTCGGTCGGCGACTGGACAGGACTGGTGCCAACAGTCGGCCGACGACTGGACAGGACTGGTGCCAACAGTCGGCTGGCGACTGGACAGGACTGGTGCCAACAGTCGGATGGCGACTGGACAGGACTGGTGCCAACAGTCGGATGGCGACTGGACAGGACTGGTGCCAGCAGTCGGCCGGCGACTGGACAGGACTGGTGCCAACAGTCGGTCGGCGACTGGACAGGACTGGTGCCAACAGTCGGATGGCGACTGGACAGGACTGGTGCCAACAGTCGGCTGGCGACTGGACAGGACTGGTGCCAACAGTCGGATGGCGACTGGACAGGACTGGTGCCAACAGTCGGATGGCGACCGGACAGGACTGGTGCCAACAGTCGGCTGGCGACTGGACAGGACTGGTGCCAACAGTCGGATGGCGACTGGACAGGACTGGTGCCAACAGTCGGATGGCGACTGGACAGGACTGGTGCCAACAGTCGGCTGGCGACTGGACAGGACTGGTGCCAACAGTCGGCTGGCGACTGGACAGGACTGGTGCCAACAGTCGGATGGCGACTGGACAGGACTGGTGCCAACAGTCGGATGGCGACTGGACAGGACTGGTGCCAACAGTCGGATGGCGACTGGACAGGACTGGTGCCAACAGTCGGTCGGCGACTGGACAGGACTGGTGCCAACAGTCGGATGGCGACTGGACAGGACTGGTGCCAACAGTCGGATGGCGACTGGACAGGACTGGTGCCAACAGTCGGATGGCGACTGGACAGGACTGGTGCCAGCAGTCGGCTGGCGACTGGACAGGACTGGTGCCAACAGTCGGATGGCGACTGGACAGGACTGGTGCCAACAGTCGGCCGGCGACTGGACAGGACTGGTGCCAACAGTCGGATGGCGACTGGACAGGACTGGTGCCAACAGTCGGCCGGCGACTGGACAGGACTGGTGCCAACAGTCGGATGGCGACTGGACAGGACTGGTGCCAACAGTCGGATGGCGACTGGACAGGACTGGTGCCAACAGTCGGATGGCGACTGGACAGGACTGGTGCCAGCAGTCGGATGGCGACTGGACAGGACTGGTGCCAACAGTCGGATGGCGACTGGACAGGACTGGTGTCAACAGTCGGATGGCGACTGGACAGGACTGGTGCCAACAGTCGGATGGCGACTGGACAGGACTGGTGCCAACAGTCGGATGGCGACTGGACAGGACTGGTGCCAACAGTCGGCTGGCGACTGGACAGGACTGGTGCCAACAGTCGGATGGCGACTGGACAGGACTGGTGCCAGCAGTCGGATGGTGACTGGACAGGACTGGTGCCAACAGTCGGTCGGCGACTGGACAGGACTGGTGCCAACAGTCGGCTGGCGACTGGACAGGACTGGTGCCAACAGTCGGCTGGCGACTGGACAGGACTGGTGCCAACAGTCGGATGGCGACTGGACAGGACTGGTGCCAACAGTCGGTCGGCGACTGGACAGGACTGGTGCCAACAGTCGGATGGCGACTGGACAGGACTGGTGCCAACAGTCGGTCGGCGACTGGACAGGACTGGTGCCAACAGTCGGTCGGCGACTGGACAGGACTGGTGCCAACAGTCGGCCGGCGACTGGACAGGACTGGTGCCAACAGTCGGATGGCGACTGGACAGGACTGGTGCCAACAGTCGGATGGCGACTGGACAGGACTGGTGCCAACAGTCGGATGGCGACTGG
>JAXIVJ010015893.1:20000-30329 GCA_036785665.1 Chirona hameri
TCTATCCATCTATCCATCTATCCATCTATCCATCTATCCATCTATCCATCTATCCATCTATCCATCTATCCATCTATCCATCTATCCATCTATCCATCTATCCATCTATCCATCTATCCATCTATCCATCTATCCATCTATCCATCTATCCATCTATCCATCTATCCATCTATCCATCTATCCATCTATCCATCTATCCATCTATCCATCTATCCATCTATCCATCTATCCATCTATCATCTATCCATCTATCCATCTATCCATCTATCCATCTATCCATCTATCCGTCTATCCGTCTATCCGTCTATCCGTCTATCCGTCTATCTATCCGTCTATCCGTCTATCCGTCTATCCGTCTATCCGTCTATCCGTCTATCCGTCTATCCGTCTATCCGTCTATCCGTCTATCCGTCTATCCGTCTATCCATCTATCCGTCTATCCGTCTATCCGTCTATCCGTCTATCCGTCTATCCGTCTATCCGTCTATCCGTCTATCCGTCTATCCGTCTATCCGTCTATCCGTCTATCCGTCTATCCGTCTATCCGTCTATCCGTCTATCCGTCTATCCGTCTATCCGTCTATCCGTCTATCCGTCTATCCGTCTATCCGTCTATCCGTCTATCCGTCTATCCGTCTATCCGTCTATCCGTCTATCCGTCTATCCGTCTATCCGTCTATCCGTCTATCCGTCTATCCGTCTATCCGTCTATCCGTCTATCCGTCTATCCGTCTATCCGTCTATCCGTCTATCCGTCTATCCGTCTATCCGTCTATCCGTCTATCCGTCTATCCGTCTATCCGTCTATCCGTCTATCCGTCTATCCGTCTATCCGTCTATCCGTCTATCCGTCTATCCGTCTATCCGTCTATCCGTCTATCCGTCTATCCGTCTATCCGTCTATCCGTCTATCCGTCTATCCGTCTATCCGTCTATCCGTCTATCCGTCTATCCGTCTATCCGTCTATCCGTCTATCCGTCTATCCGTCTATCCGTCTATCCGTCTATCCGTCTATCCGTCTATCCGTCTATCCGTCTATCCGTCTATCCGTCTATCCGTCTATCCGTCTATCCGTCTATCCGTCTATCCGTCTATCCGTCTATCCGTCTATCCGTCTATCCGTCTATCCGTCTATCCGTCTATCCGTCTATCCGTCTATCCGTCTATCCGTCTATCCGTCTATCCGTCTATCCGTCTATCCGTCTATCCGTCTATCCGTCTATCCGTCTATCCGTCTATCCGTCTATCCGTCTATCCGTCTATCCGTCTATCCGTCTATCCGTCTATCCGTCTATCCGTCTATCCGTCTATCCGTCTATCCGTCTATCCGTCTATCCGTCTATCCGTCTATCCGTCTATCCGTCTATCCGTCTATCCGTCTATCCGTCTATCCGTCTATCCGTCTATCCGTCTATCCGTCTATCCGTCTATCCGTCTATCCGTCTATCCGTCTATCCGTCTATCCGTCTATCCGTCTATCCGTCTATCCGTCTATCCGTCTATCCGTCTATCCGTCTATCCGTCTATCCGTCTATCCGTCTATCCGTCTATCCGTCTATCCGTCTATCCGTCTATCCGTCTATCCGTCTATCCGTCTATCCGTCTATCCGTCTATCCGTCTATCCGTCTATCCGTCTATCGTCTATCCGTCTATCCGTCTATCCGTCTATCCGTCTATCCGTCTATCCGTCTATCCGTCTATCCGTCTATCCGTCTATCCGTCTATCCGTCTATCCGTCTATCCGTCTATCCGTCTATCCGTCTATCCGTCTATCCGTCTATCCGTCTATCCGTCTATCCGTCTATCCGTCTATCCGTCTATCCGTCTATCCGTCTATCGTCTATCCGTCTATCCGTCTATCCGTCTATCCGTCTATCCGTCTATCCGTCTATCCGTCTATCCGTCTATCCGTCTATCCGTCTATCCGTCTATCCGTCTATCCGTCTATCCGTCTATCCGTCTATCCGTCTATCCGTCTATCCGTCTATCCGTCTATCCGTCTATCCGTCTATCCGTCTATCCGTCTATCCGTCTATCCGTCTATCCGTCTATCCGTCTATCCGTCTATCCGTCTATCCGTCTATCCGTCTATCCGTCTATCCGTCTATCCGTCTATCCGTCTATCCGTCTATCCGTCTATCCGTCTATCCGTCTATCCGTCTATCCGTCTATCCGTCTATCCGTCTATCCGTCTATCCGTCTATCCGTCTATCCGTCTATCCGTCTATCCGTCTATCCGTCTATCCGTCTATCCGTCTATCCGTCCCGTCTATCCGTCTATCCGTCTATCCGTCTATCCGTCTATCCGTCTATCCGTCTATCCGTCTATCCGTCTATCCGTCTATCCGTCTATCCGTCTATCCGTCTATCCGTCTATCCGTCTATCCGTCTATCCGTCTATCCGTCTATCCGTCTATCCGTCTATCCGTCTATCCGTCTATCCGTCTCGTCTATCCGTCTATCCGTCTATCCGTCTATCCGTCTATCCGTCTATCCGTCTATCCGTCTATCCGTCTATCCGTCTATCCGTCTATCCGTCTATCCGTCTATCCGTCTATCCGTCTATCCGTCTATCCGTCTATCCGTCTATCCGTCTATCCGTCTATCCGTCTATCCGTCTATCCGTCTATCCGTCTATCCGTCTATCCGTCTATCCGTCTATCCGTCTATCCGTCTATCCGTCTATCCGTCTATCCGTCTATCCGTCTATCCGTCTATCCGTCTATCCGTCTATCCGTCTATCCGTCTATCCGTCTATCCGTCTATCCGTCTATCCGTCTATCCGTCTATCCGTCTATCCGTCTATCCGTCTATCCGTCTATCCGTCTATCCGTCTATCCGTCTATCCGTCTATCCGTCTATCCGTCTATCCGTCTATCCGTCTATCCGTCTATCCGTCTATCCGTCTATCCGTCTATCCGTCTATCCGTCTATCCGTCTATCCGTCTATCCGTCTATCCGTCTATCCGTCTATCCGTCTATCCGTCTATCCGTCTATCCGTCTATCCGTCTATCCGTCTATCCGTCTATCCGTCTATCCGTCTATCCGTCTATCCGTCTATCCGTCTATCCGTCTATCCGTCTATCCGTCTATCCGTCTATCCGTCTATCCGTCTATCCGTCTATCCGTCTATCCGTCTATCCGTCTATCCGTCTATCCGTCTATCCGTCTATCCGTCTATCCGTCTATCCGTCTATCCGTCTATCCGTCTATCCGTCTATCCGTCTATCCGTCTATCCGTCTATCCGTCTATCCGTCTATCCGTCTATCCGTCTATCCGTCTATCCGTCTATCCGTCTATCCGTCTATCCGTCTATCCGTCTATCCGTCTATCCGTCTATCCGTCTATCCGTCTATCCGTCTATCCGTCTATCCGTCTATCCGTCTATCCGTCTATCCGTCTATCCGTCTATCCGTCTATCCGTCTATCCGTCTATCCGTCTATCCGTCTATCCGTCTATCCGTCTATCCGTCTATCCGTCTATCCGTCTATCCGTCTATCCGTCTATCCGTCTATCCGTCTATCCGTCTATCCGTCTATCCGTCTATCCGTCTATCCGTCTATCCGTCTATCCGTCTATCCGTCTATCCGTCTATCCGTCTATCCGTCTATCCGTCTATCCGTCTATCCGTCTATCCGTCTATCCGTCTATCCGTCTATCCGTCTATCCGTCTATCCGTCTATCCGTCTATCCGTCTATCCGTCTATCCGTCTATCCGTCTATCCGTCTATCCGTCTATCCGTCTATCCGTCTATCCGTCTATCCGTCTATCCGTCTATCCGTCTATCCGTCTATCCGTCTATCCGTCTATCCGTCTATCCGTCTATCCGTCTATCCGTCTATCCGTCTATCCGTCTATCCGTCTATCCGTCTATCCGTCTATCCGTCTATCCGTCTATCCGTCTATCCGTCTATCCGTCTATCCGTCTATCCGTCTATCCGTCTATCCGTCTATCCGTCTATCCGTCTATCCGTCTATCCGTCTATCCGTCTATCCGTCTATCCGTCTATCCGTCTATCCGTCTATCCGTCTATCCGTCTATCCGTCTATCCGTCTATCCGTCTATCCGTCTATCCGTCTATCCGTCTATCCGTCTATCCGTCTATCCGTCTATCCGTCTATCCGTCTATCCGTCTATCCGTCTATCCGTCTATCCGTCTATCCGTCTATCCGTCTATCCGTCTATCCGTCTATCCGTCTATCCGTCTATCCGTCTATCCGTCTATCCGTCTATCCGTCTATCCGTCTATCCGTCTATCCGTCTATCCGTCTATCCGTCTATCCGTCTATCCGTCTATCCGTCTATCCGTCTATCCGTCTATCCGTCTATCCGTCTATCCGTCTATCCGTCTATCCGTCTATCCGTCTATCCGTCTATCCGTCTATCCGTCTATCCGTCTATCCGTCTATCCGTCTATCCGTCTATCCGTCTATCCGTCGTCTATCCGTCTATCCGTCTATCCGTCTATCCGTCTATCCGTCTATCCGTCTATCCGTCTATCCGTCTATCCGTCTATCCGTCTATCCGTCTATCCGTCTATCCGTCTATCCGTCTATCCGTCTATCCGTCTATCCGTCTATCCGTCTATCCGTCTATCCGTCTATCCGTCTATCCGTCTATCCGTCTATCCGTCTATCCGTCTATCCGTCTATCCGTCTATCCGTCTATCCGTCTATCCGTCTATCCGTCTATCCGTCTATCCGTCTATCCGTCTATCCGTCTATCCGTCTATCCGTCTATCCGTCTATCCGTCTATCCGTCTATCCGTCTATCCGTCTATCCGTCTATCCGTCTATCCGTCTATCCGTCTATCCGTCTATCCGTCTATCCGTCTATCCGTCTATCCGTCTATCCGTCTATCCGTCTATCCGTCTATCCGTCTATCCGTCTATCCGTCTATCCGTCTATCCGTCTATCCGTCTATCCGTCTATCCGTCTATCGCGTCTATCCGTCTATCCAGTCGTATCTCGATCTATCCGTCTACTATCCGTCTATCCGTCTATCCGTCTATCCGTCTATCCGTCTATCCGTCTATCCGTCTATCCGTCTATCCGTCTATCCGTCTATCCGTCTATCCGTCTATCCGTCTATCCGTCTATCCGTCTATCCGTCTATCCGTCTATCCGTCTATCCGTCTATCCGTCTATCCGTCTATCCGTCTATCCGTCTATCCGTCTATCCGTCTATCCGTCTATCCGTCTATCCGTCTATCCGTCTATCCGTCTATCCGTCTATCCGTCTATCCGTCTATCCGTCTATCCGTCTCTATCCGTCTATCCGTCTATCCGTCTATCCGTCTATCCGTCTATCCGTCTATCCGTCTATCCGTCTATCCGTCTATCCGTCTATCCGTCTATCCGTCTATCCGTCTATCCGTCTATCCGTCTATCCGTCTATCCGTCTATCCGTCTATCCGTCTATCCGTCTATCCGTCTATCCGTCTATCCGTCTATCCGTCTATCCGTCTATCCGTCTATCCGTCTATCCGTCTATCCGTCTATCCGTCTATCCGTCTATCCGTCTATCCGTCTATCCGTCTATCCGTCTATCCGTCTATCCGTCTATCCGTCTATCCGTCTATCCGTCTATCCGTCTATCCGTCTATCCGTCTATCCGTCTATCCGTCTATCCGTCTATCCGTCTATCCGTCTATCCGTCTATCCGTCTATCCGTCTATCCGTCTATCCGTCTATCGTCTATCCGTCTATCCGTCTATCCGTCTATCCGTCTATCCGTCTATCCGTCTATCCGTCTATCCGTCTATCCGTCTATCCGTCTATCCGTCTATCCGTCTATCCGTCTATCCGTCTATCCGTCTATCCGTCTATCCGTCTATCCGTCTATCCGTCTATCCGTCTATCCGTCTATCCGTCTATCCGTCTATCCGTCTATCCGTCTATCCGTCTATCCGTCTATCCGTCTATCCGTCTATCCGTCTATCCGTCTATCCGTCTATCCGTCTATCCGTCTATCCGTCTATCCGTCTATCCGTCTATCCGTCTATCCGTCTATCCGTCTATCCGTCTATCCGTCTATCCGTCTATCCGTCTATCCGTCTATCCGTCTATCCGTCTATCCGTCTATCCGTCTATCCGTCTATCCGTCTATCCGTCTATCCGTCTATCCGTCTATCCGTCTATCCGTCTATCCGTCTATCCGTCTATCCGTCTATCCGTCTATCCGTCTATCCGTCTATCCGTCTATCCGTCTATCCGTCTATCCGTCTATCCGTCTATCCGTCTATCCGTCTATCCGTCTATCCGTCTATCCGTCTATCCGTCTATCCGTCTATCCGTCTATCCGTCTATCCGTCTATCCGTCTATCCGTCTATCCGTCTATCCGTCTATCCGTCTATCCGTCTATCCGTCTATCCGTCTATCCGTCTATCCGTCTATCCGTCTATCCGTCTATCCGTCTATCCGTCTATCCGTCTATCCGTCTATCCGTCTATCCGTCTATCCGTCTATCCGTCTATCCGTCTATCCGTCTATCCGTCTATCCGTCTATCCGTCTATCCGTCTATCCGTCTATCCGTCTATCCGTCTATCGTCTATCCGTCTATCCGTCTATCCGTCTATCCGTCTATCCGTCTATCCGTCTATCCGTCTATCCGTCTATCCGTCTATCCGTCTATCCGTCTATCCGTCTATCCGTCTATCCGTCTATCCGTCTATCCGTCTATCCGTCTATCCGTCTATCCGTCTATCCGTCTATCCGTCTATCCGTCTATCCGTCTATCCGTCTATCCGTCTATCCGTCTATCGTCTATCCGTCTATCCGTCTATCCGTCTATCCGTCTATCCGTCTATCCGTCTATCCGTCTATCCGTCTATCCGTCTATCCGTCTATCCGTCTATCCGTCTATCCGTCTATCCGTCTATCCGTCTATCCGTCTATCCGTCTATCCGTCTATCCGTCTATCCGTCTATCCGTCTATCCGTCTATCCGTCTATCCGTCTATCTCCGTCTATCCGTCTATCCGTCTATCCGTCTATCCGTCTATCCGTCTATCCGTCTATCCGTCTATCCGTCTATCCGTCTATCCGTCTATCCGTCTATCCGTCTATCCGTCTATCCGTCTATCCGTCTATCCGTCTATCCGTCTATCCGTCTATCCGTCTATCCGTCTATCCGTCTATCCGTCTATCCGTCTATCCGTCTATCCGTCTATCCGTCTATCCGTCTATCCGTCTATCCGTCTATCCGTCTATCCGTCTATCCGTCTATCCGTCTATCCGTCTATCCGTCTATCCGTCTATCCGTCTATCCGTCTATCCGTCTATCCGTCTATCCGTCTATCCGTCTATCCGTCTATCCGTCTATCCGTCTATCCGTCTATCCGTCTATCCGTCTATCCGTCTATCCGTCTATCCGTCTATCCGTCTATCCGTCTATCCGTCTATCCGTCTATCCGTCTATCCGTCTATCCGTCTATCCGTCTATCCGTCTATCCGTCTATCCGTCTATCCGTCTATCCGTCTATCCGTCTATCCGTCTATCCGTCTATCCGTCTATCCGTCCTATCCGTCTATCCGTCTATCCGTCTATCCGTCTATCCGTCTATCCGTCTATCCGTCTATCCGTCTATCCGTCTATCCGTCTATCCGTCTATCCGTCTATCCGTCTATCCGTCTATCCGTCTATCCGTCTATCCGTCTATCCGTCTATCCGTCTATCCGTCTATCCGTCTATCCGTCTATCCGTCTATCCGTCTATCCGTCTATCCGTCTATCCGTCTATCCGTCTATCCGTCTATCCGTCTATCCGTCTATCCGTCTATCCGTCTATCCGTCTATCCGTCTATCCGTCTATCCGTCTATCCGTCTATCCGTCTATCCGTCTATCCGTCTATCCGTCTATCCGTCTATCCGTCTATCCGTCTATCCGTCTATCCGTCTATCCGTCTATCCGTCTATCCGTCTATCCGTCTATCCGTCTATCCGTCTATCCGTCTATCCGTCCTATCCGTCTATCCGTCTATCCGTCTATCCGTCTATCCGTCTATCCGTCTATCCGTCTATCCGTCTATCCGTCTATCCGTCTATCCGTCTATCCGTCTATCCGTCTATCCGTCTATCCGTCTATCCGTCTATCCGTCTATCCGTCTATCCGTCTATCCGTCTATCCGTCTATCCGTCTATCCGTCTATCCGTCTATCCGTCTATCCGTCTATCCGTCTATCCGTCTATCCGTCTATCCGTCTATCCGTCTATCCGTCTATCCGTCTATCCGTCTATCCGTCTATCCGTCTATCCGTCTATCCGTCTATCCGTCTATCCGTCTATCCGTCTATCCGTCTATCCGTCTATCCGTCTATCCGTCTATCCGTCTATCCGTCTATCCGTCTATCCGTCTATCCGTCTATCCGTCTATCCGTCTATCCGTCTATCCGTCTATCCGTCTATCCGTCTATCCGTCTATCCGTCTATCCGTCTATCCGTCTATCCGTCTATCCGTCTATCCGTCTATCCGTCTATCCGTCTATCCGTCTATCCGTCTATCCGTCTATCCGTCTATCCGTCTATCCGTCTATCCGTCTATCCGTCTATCGTCTATCCGTCTATCCGTCTATCCGTCTATCCGTCTATCCGTCTATCCGTCTATCCGTCTATCCGTCTATCCGTCTATCCGTCTATCCGTCTATCCGTCTATCCGTCTATCCGTCTATCCGTCTATCCGTCTATCCGTCTATCCGTCTATCCGTCTATCCGTCTATCCGTCTATCCGTCTATCCGTCTATCCGTCTATCCGTCTATCCGTCTATCCGTCTATCCGTCTATCCGTCTATCCGTCTATCCGTCTATCCGTCTATCCGTCTATCCGTCTATCCGTCTATCCGTCTATCCGTCTATCCGTCTATCCGTCTATCCGTCTATCCGTCTATCCGTCTATCCGTCTATCCGTCTATCCGTCTATCCGTCTATCCGTCTATCCGTCTATCCGTCTATCCGTCTATCCGTCTATCCGTCTATCCGTCTATCCGTCTATCCGTCTATCCGTCTATCCGTCTATCCGTCTATCCGTCTATCCGTCTATCCGTCTATCCGTCTATCCGTCTATCCGTCTATCCGTCTATCCGTCTATCCGTCTATCCGTCTATCCGTCTATCCGTCTATCCGTCTATCCGTCTATCCGTCTATCCGTCTATCCGTCTATCCGTCTATCCGTCTATCCGTCTATCCGTCTATCCGTCTATCCGTCTATCCGTCTATCCGTCTATCCGTCTATCCGTCTATCCGTCTATCCGTCTATCCGTCTATCCGTCTATCCGTCTATCCGTCTATCCGTCTATCCGTCTATCCGTCTATCCGTCTATCCGTCTATCCGTCTATCCGTCTATCCGTCTATCCGTCTATCCGTCTATCCGTCTATCCGTCTATCCGTCTATCCGTCTATCCGTCTATCCGTCTATCCGTCTATCCGTCTATCCGTCTATCCGTCTATCCGTCTATCCGTCTATCCGTCTATCCGTCTATCCGTCTATCCGTCTATCCGTCTATCCGTCTATCCGTCTATCCGTCTATCCGTCTATCCGTCTATCCGTCTATCCGTCTATCCGTCTATCCGTCTATCCGTCTATCCGTCTATCCGTCTATCCGTCTATCCGTCTATCCGTCTATCCGTCTATCCGTCTATCCGTCTATCCGTCTATCCGTCTATCCGTCTATCCGTCTATCCGTCTATCCGTCTATCCGTCTATCCGTCTATCCGTCTATCCGTCTATCCGTCTATCCGTCTATCCGTCTATCCGTCTATCCGTCTATCCGTCTATCCGTCTATCCGTCTATCCGTCTATCCGTCTATCCGTCTATCCGTCTATCCGTCTATCCGTCTATCCGTCTATCCGTCTATCCGTCTATCCGTCTATCCGTCTATCCGTCTATCCGTCTATCCGTCTATCCGTCTATCCGTCTATCCGTCTATCCGTCTATCCGTCTATCCGTCTATCCGTCTATCCGTCTATCCGTCTATCCGTCTATCCGTCTATCCGTCTATCCGTCTATCCGTCTATCCGTCTATCCGTCTATCCGTCTATCCGTCTATCCGTCTATCCGTCTATCCGTCTATCCGTCTATCCGTCTATCCGTCTATCCGTCTATCCGTCTATCCGTCTATCCGTCTATCCGTCTATCCGTCTATCCGTCTATCCGTCTATCCGTCTATCCGTCTATCCGTCTATCCGTCTATCCGTCTATCCGTCTATCCGTCTATCCGTCTATCCGTCTATCCGTCTATCCGTCTATCCGTCTATCCGTCTATCCGTCTATCCGTCTATCCGTCTATCCGTCTATCCGTATCCGTCTATCCGTCTATCCGTCT
>JAXIVJ010015894.1:0-30328 GCA_036785665.1 Chirona hameri
AATAACTCAATCCTTTTGGGAGGTTAACCCATAAGCAGTACTGGTGACTCAGATCCAGTGCAATGACTAGGGTATGCTGACAATTATAATATATTTCAGATATTAACAGCATAGGAGTGAGGTCTCGAGAAGCAAGAGGAAGCAGGACGGCAGTGAGCAGAACAAATAAATTACCAGCCCTCCTCAGCCACTTTACGCCAATCACGACACAGTTGAGGCCCCATCATATTTGGGATAGAAACATCATTAGATATAAGAATGACGGCAGATGATAATTCAGATGAGAATTCAGATATCATTTGATGCATCTCCGAGCAACCCTCTGGGAAGAATAGGGATAATAAGGTGAACAGAAGGATTCTCTTAAAGGAGAGGTAATCGTTACCTCTTAGCAGAATCATAGCAGTACCGCTTCTCAGTAATTGATAGTAGCAACAGCTCATCCCTCCGTCCCGGGTCGATAGTGACATCTGGTATGAGGCGGGTATTAGTAGCAACTCTGTCTACATCTCGGCCTGAAACGAAAAAAGAAGAAAAAAAGGGTATCAACAACACGAATATTACACCAAAGGCGACCATAAATCCAAGGGTCTAATCATTAGGAGAAATGTTAATCTTCATCCATTTAAATAATAATAGCACTACAAATGAGAAACGATATCATCCAGCAACACAGTATTCTTCACACGCTGCCTGCATTTCTAACAGAACCTGCACTTCGGTTACCAAATGCCTTATCAATGGATTAAGAGACAATCAAGTTAAGAGCACGTTAGACTATATATATATATCTATCTATATATATCTATATACTATATATATCTATCATATTCATGCAGTTTGAATTATAATAGCCGGGGCTTACAACCATCTGAGCAGGTTTACATAACGGAACGCCCTTGCGCGGAACACATTACGATATCGAAATGGCGTCCTCGGGCCGGCTTTACAGGTTCAAGTATACCGGGGCCAACTGCCGGAGTGTGACGTCAGTGAACCAGCCAATCGCGGCGCACCTAGCGGTCGCGCAAGACCACGCGTTGGATAGCCGTGATTTAACGCTAGGAGACAACACTACATGACGTCACCTGACCGACCAGACCAATATGCGAGTTAACGTTACTAATACGTGAGAGGCTTCTGGAGAAATGTGACAATGAGGGAAATTGTAATCTAGCACGCTGGATGACGACCCAGTATGACGTCACTAGACTGAGCAACCACTATGCGACGATACGTTACTAAATGCGTGAGAGGCTTCTAGAGAAAGAGGACAACGAGGGAAATTGGTGTCTAGATGTGATTGCACGCTGGGTGACGGCTCTACATGACGTCATCAGACCGAGCAACCCACTATGCGAGTTATTGTTTCTACATGCGTGAGAAGGTTTTCTAAAGAGAATGACGGATTTGCGGAAAAGATCCCCATAGAGCGAGTCATAATTGCGGTTTCGAATGACAAATCCTTGGACATATCAAAATATCTTACCTTACGGAGACAAAACGATATCCATCGGCATTCGAGCAGGCCTAGATGAGGAGGCATGAAATCTAGCCGTAAGATGTTGAGTCATCTACTACGCGCGTGCGCATTGGCTTATTGATGTCAAGGTTAGTCCCGTAATCGTCGAACTTACGAGGAATTGTGAGGGATCGAGAGGCGCTAACGTTGAAGATAACAACTATCCTAACCGGGACGAGGCAGATATGAGCCGCGCCCCTGTGCGTGATTATACTCTGTTGACAACGATCTTTTCCGCTGATGGACTTATGGGTGTATTAACGAGGGAGGTATGTGGTGGTATGGATTCGACGAGCGCCCGGAATGAGAACAAAAGAGGGAGTTTTGTTTTTTTGGGCTAAAAGGAGCGGCTATCGTGTCATAACTAATAGCTGGATATTGACGCTGTAAGACGCCTGGGGCTAGCGAGCGGGTGAGTCGGGTGATGCAGTGCCACTGAGGTGCGTTGGGCGAGGGATGGTGCCGCCGGAGTGAGGTGGTTTGGGCGAGGGGTTGTGCCACCGAGCGGAGACCGGTGGTTGAGATGTGGGAAGCTGGTGATGAGTGGGCGAGGGGATGCCGCCCAAGAGGAAAAGATCTATGTCCATCGAGGGGAATCTGTGATGAACGCCGAACGATCAGGTCATGGCGCTTTGTATCGCAACGTGCAGCTCTTGTTCTCCCGTCTTTCGGACGAAATTATAGGTTTTATGTCCATCGCGGAGCTACCCAGGTGGTGCCGGCCAACCGGGTGGCGCCAACTCTAACTAGATCGCGACGTGCGGAGATGTTAGGATCAGTGGCGACGCGGTGAGGGGTGATTGCCTCCGTGCGACTGAATAAGTCCATCGCGCTCGACCAGGTGATTGCAATAAGTCGGCAGCGAATGCAGCCGCAATTTAGCCAAGTAGCTCTGAGCCGCGCGACCTCGGAGTTTGATTAGGCGGTGGTGCAGGTCGAGAGGATGTGATTAGGGGGGCCAGGCAGGCCCGAGAGCGGGTGAGCTGAGCAAAGTTAAGTCCATCGAGGAAGGCTTGCGAGGTATGCCGGTTGACAGATCTTACGTTGTTTGTGCCGCAATATGTCACACTTGTCTTCCCGACCCTCGGATAAAAATGGGTAGGTCTTATGTCCATCATGGAATTCCCCAGGTCGTACCGGGCGACCGGGGAATGCTGTCGCGAAGGCACCATGACGTGCGGAAGGATCAGTGGCGACGTGGCTAGGGGTAAAGGCCGCCGCGTGACTGAACAGGTCCATCGCGCTGGCTTAGGTGATTGCAATAAGTCGGCAGCGAATGCAGCCGCAACTTAGCCAAGTAGCTCTGAGCCGTGCGACCGCGGAATTTTAGTAGGCTGTGGGAACGGTTGAGAAGTGGTGGCGCAGTAAGACGAAATATTACGATATAACAAGGGAAAGGGAATTATATTTGTAGGAACGTTAAGCTTGGAAAGGTAATTAGGGGAGAAAATAGCATTTGTGGGGATGTAAAGATCAGAGAGAATTTAAAGGGAGTTTTAGATGTTGGGCATATTACGGGAGACGACGTGGGGAAGGGACCCCGTGACGGATCATCTGTCGATAGGTACTCCGGTAGTCTATATCGTGGGAGACCCTATCCTAATGACCACCACAAACCGAACTCCAAACACCATCATGACATACCTTTATCCGAGCAGCGAGAAACCTATATGTTGACTAACGACTGGCCAGCCTCATCACAAATTAATTATGTGCGAGGTCGGATGAAGCTCATTGCAATCGTTGAAAATCCACAAATGTTCACGGGACCCAAAAGTTGATAGTTCGGAAGCGACAAGTAATAGCGGATCGCCTATACCACAGATCGATTCGCCGGTTCAGGAAACCCCCGCATGCAAAATTTGAAAATGTTGCAGATTGTTGCAGATTGTTGCAAGACGCTGTAATTGTTGCAGATGAAGTCATAGATCTCTAATTCCACCACCATTGAGATCAGCGGCCAAAAATCAGTCCGAAGGAAAATAAGAAGAAAAGTGGAAGTTGTGATGTTTTTAATAATTTTTTGTTTGTTATGCAATGTTGCAAAGCCTGACTGCACGCTACAACTTCACCTTGGGTGTACTCTCCCTGCAGCTGCACTGTAGCCTGGGGAGACGTGGAGAGGTCAGGGTGGTGTGACTTCACCTCGGGTGTACTCTCCCTGCAGCTCCACTGTGGCCTGGGGAGGTCAGGGTGGTGTGACTTCACCTCGGGTGTACTCTCCATACAGCAGCTCCACTGTGGCCTGCAGAGACGTGGAGAGGTCAGGGTGGTGTGACTTCACCTCGGGTGTACTCTCCCTGCAGCTCCACTGTGGCCTGGGGACGTGGAGAGGTCAGGATGGTGTGACTTCACCTCGGGTGTACTCTCCCTACATCAGCTCCACTGTGGCCTGGGGAGGTGGAGGTCAGGGTGGTGTGACTTCACCTCGGGTGTACTCTCCCTGCAGCTACACTGTGGTCTGCAGGGAGGTGGAGGTCAGGGTGGTGTGACTTCACCTCGGGTGTACTCTCCCTGCAGCTCCACTGTGGCCTGGGGATGTGGAGAGGTCAGGGTGGTGTGACTTCACCTCGGGTGTACTCTCCCTGCAGCTCCACTTTGGCCTGCAGGGACGTAGAGGTCAGGATGGTGTGACTTCACCTCGGGTGAACTCTCCCTGCAGCTCCACTGTGACCTGGGGACGTGGAGAGGTCAGGATGGTGTGACTTCACCTCGGGTGTACTCTCCCTGCAGCTCCACTGTGGCCTGCAGGGAGGTGGAGGTCAGGGTGGTGTGACTTCACCTTGGGTGAACTCTCCCTACAGCAGCTCCACTGTGGCCTGGGGAGGTGGAGAGGTCAAGGTGGTGTGACTTCACCTCGGGTGAACTTTCCCTACAGCTCCACTGTGGCCTGGGGAGACGTGAAGAGGTCAGGGTGGTGTGACTTCACCTCGGGTGTACTCTCCCTACAGCTCCACTGTGGCCTGCAGGGAGGTGGAGGTCAGGGTGGTGTGACTTCACCTCGGGTGCACTCTCCCTACAGCAGCTCCACTGTGGCCTGCAGGGACGTGGAGAGGTTAGCGTGTTGTGACCACTGCGCCTTTGGCGCTCGCTTCGCTGAGCGAGAACAAAATATATAAGTGTTTACCGAAACTAAGTGTAACTGTAGGCCCGGCGCTAAGCACAAGCGTTAAGCACTGCGTAGGCCCTGACGCCACCACCCGATTAAGCAATTCCTGGCGTACCGGATAATTTAGAAGCGAGAGTTTTCCGTGCCCAACATACCTGGACACGTATATTCTGCTATTCCGATGTGATGTGACAATTTTGGCGACGTGTCTAGTTCTTTGGACACTTTGTCTGACTTCGCAATGACGTTTGATAAGTTGATAGGTGCAGGGTTCTCCATACTCTCCATACTTGCAGGGCAATGACATGATATAACACAGTTCAGTGTCACGCTCGAATTTTCCGTTTTATTTCGGCATTGTTGTACGAATAGCATTAATGCATTAAGCGCAGACCGCGAACATCAGCATATGTGTGGTAAATAGCGATGCAGCTGGGAAACTCAACCTAACGTAAAAACTAACCTATAACCTAACCTAACCTAATCTAAGACCTATCCTAATCTAAGACCTATCCTAATCTAAGACCTTTCCTAATATAAGACCTATCCTAATCTAAGACCTATCCTAATCTAAGACCTATCATAATCTAAGACCTATCCTAATCTAAGACCTTTCCTAATATAAGACCTATCCTAATCTAAGACCTATCCTAATCTAAGACCTATCCTAATCTAAGACCTATCCTAATATAAGATCTATCCTAATCTAATATACCCTAATTAAACCTAAATTATCACTTTGGCGCCTTTGTCGCCTTTGGCGCTTCGACGCTTTGGCGCTTTGGCGATTAAAGTGAGTGTGCCTACTGTTTTGGAGTGTCAAACATATTTGTCATACGGTAAGTAGCTATTGGCTTGATTGTTGTATATGATGAAATTCACATCTGGAGCCCCTTTAGTTGAATTTTTACTGATATTGTTTTTTTGTTTATTTTTTGTTTCGATATCTATAAAACGATCGCCACTATGGTGATGTTATGTAAAACGGCGCACATAAGACAATACAATTACGGTCACATCATGCAAGATAGAAAAACAAGTTTTGCACAGCACGTTCTTGCTACTGGGAACTTTATTATGTGCAAGTTTCGTAGCTCTAAATTGATATCTTAAAAAAATGGCCATCGGCCATCATCGAAACGGCCATCATCGAAAAACATGATGGCCGTCCAGTTTCTGTTCGGCTGCTGCTATCAGCGTGCACGTGCTGTTTTGTTGAATTGCCATTGGCCGGCGCTAACAATATGCTAGCAGTTTAATTGATAGCTGCAGTGCTTCTAGTAGCGGAAGCCCTCTGGAGTCTATCCGATAACTTTTTGCTCCCAGCAAGTTCCTGGAGTCATTGGAATATCTCAGCAACTAGGGCGAATCTGGAGAAACTAAGTCATGGGTCAATTCATAAAATTATGTTCTATAGATCAGTGTCAATAACCCCAAACAAGCGATGTGAGTAGGCAGACTCCCTTTAAGGTGCTTTTGGCGCCTTTTGGCGCTCGCTTCGCAAATTGCAAATCGATTTATGTATTTATGTTTTGCAAATCGATTTCTGCATTTAGATGTAGTGCAAATCGATGTATGCATTTAGATGTGTGGGGAAGCAAGCCTTTGGTTCAAGTACGTTCTGCAGGCTTGCTATCACTGTGTTGGCAGTACTTTCCCGTCCCTGTCTAATTCCCGTACCTGTACCGTTCTAATATTTCATTCCCGTTCCCGTATCATGCTTCTGTGCCCGTTCCGTTCCCGTATCACGTTCACATATCCTATTCCCGAAATATGTTGCCGTTCCGAACTTGACCAATTGCGTGTGTGCTTTACATTGTGTCCCGTTCCCGTTCCCGTCCCCGTCCCATTCCCGTTGCCGTCCCGTTCCCGTCCCGTTCCCGTTCCTGTCTCCGCGTCCCGTTCCCGTTCCCGTTCCGTTCCCGTTCCGTTCCCGTTCCCGTTCCGTTCCCGTTCCGTTCCCGTTCCGTTCCCGTTCCGTTCCGTTCCCGTTCCCGTTCCGTTCCCGTTCCGTTCCGTTCCGTTCCGTTCCTGTTCCGTTCCCGTCCCGTTCCCGTCCCGTTCCCGTCTCGTTCCCGTCCCGTTCCCGTCCCGTTCCCGTCCCAGTCCCGTCCCGTCCCGTGCCCGTCCCGTTCCCGTCCCGTCCCCGTTCCCGTCCCGTTCCCGTCCCGTTCCCGTCCCGTTCCCGTCCCGTTCCCGTCCCGTTCCCGTCCCGTTCCCGTCCCGTTCCCGTCCCGTTCCCGTCCCGTTCCCGTCCCGTTCCAGTCCCGTTCCCGTCCCGTTCCCGTCCCGTTCCCGTCCCGTTCCCGTCCCGGTCCCGTCCCGTCCCGTGCCCGTCCCGTTCCCGTCCCGTCCCCGTTCCCGTCCCGTTCCCGTCCCGTTCCCGTCCCGTTCCCGTCCCGTTCCCGTCCCGTTCCCGTCCCGTTCCCGTCTCGTTCCCGTCCCGTTCCCGTCCCGTTCCCTTCCCGTTCCCGTCTTGTTCCCATCCCGTTCCTGTCCCGTTCCCGTCCAGTTCCGTCCCGTCCCGTCCCGTCCCGTCCCGTCCCGTCCCGTCCCGTCCCGTCCCGTCCCGTCCCGTCCCGTCCCGTCCCGTCCCGTCCCCATTCCCGTTCCCGTTCCCGTTCCCGTTCCCGTTCCCGTTCCCGTTCCCGTTCCCGTCTCCGTCTCCGTCTCCGTCTCCGTCTCCGTCTCCGTCTCCGTCCCCCATCCCCCCGTCCCATCCCCGTCCCCGTCCCCGTCCCCGTCCCCGTCCCCGTCCCCGTCCCCGTCCCCGTCCCCGTCCCCGTCCCCGTCCCCGTCCCCGTCCCCGTCCCCGTCCCCGTCCCCGTCCCCCGTCCCCCGTCCCCCGTCCCCCGTCCCCCGTCCCCCGTCCCCCGTCCCCCGTCCCCCGTCCCCCGTCCCCCGTCCCCCGTCCCCCGTCCCCCGTCCCCCGTCCCCCGTCCCGTTGCCGTCCCTGTCCCATACCCGTCTCTGTCTCCTTCCCGTCCCTCTCCGTCCCCTTATCATGTTCCCCCATTTCCGTATCCCGTTCCCCCACTTCTGTATCACGTTCGCCCATTCCCGTATCCCGTTTCCCCATTCTCTTATCCCGTTCCCGTATCCCATTCATGTATCTCGCTTCTGTATCTTGCTCGCGTATCCCGTATCTCGTTCCCGTACCTGTATCCCGAATCCCGTATCCCGTTCCGGAATCCCGTTCCCGTCCCGTACTCGTTCCAAACATCACCAATCTCGAGTAGGCTTTACAATAAACAGTGCGGAATTTAAACATGCGCCAATTTGAAATCCGCCGAACAGAGGTTCGTTTTTTGCTTAACATGCTTTTCACTATGCCGAGATTTTGCCGACGCCGACAATCTGGAGCGAAAATCGAAATAATTGTATTACCGAGCGGGCGCAAAGCGCCCGTGAGGTTTCTCGTCAACTTACTAGACAAATTTACATTTGACCCGGCCCGACCCGGCCCGACCCGGCCCGACCCGGCCCGACCCGGCCATACAGACGATTTTCGGAAGCTAATAACTTTGCAACCACTGCTCCGATTGAGATTGGGTTTTCACCATTGGATAGGTCCATCCAATAAATTTTGTTTTTGGTATGGTAAATTCTGATAGAGGTGGTACCAGTGGCGTCCCCACGGTTTCAAAACTTGTACGGAAACACCATGACATCGAACCTTTCGGGCGGGGGTGGGGTGGTGGGGGGGGGGGGGGGGGAGGGGTTGACATGTTCTTTTGCAGGGGTGTCAATACTCAATACAATGTTTAAAGGAAACCAGTCACTTTCATAATGGGATTTTTAGCGCTTAGATAGCAGTTTTGAAGACCATGTCGAAAAATAACCTAGGTACTGCATACTCTGGTTGTAAGGACTCCCCTGCTGAATATACCCGTATAACGCCTTTTTTTGGGCGATGACCGAGCGAGAGCGCTCTGGTAAAGTTAAAACAGGTTTGAAATATGAAACGGTAAGGGAGCACACGTGGTAGTAACACAGTAATTTTAGTCCTCCAGAAAAATTGTCAGGCCGCAATGCATGCCAACATGCAAATTTGAAATTAAGTTGTATTAAATTGTTCATGATCTCCTTTCCAAATCCGCCAAAAAGGAGTGCGTCTTGAGCGTTGCATGCTTCATCGTATAAATCAATGCTTAGAATAATACAACCATTTTTGATCAAGAATCATTTTAGCAAGGTTTTGTGTTCATTTCGACGTTCGCGTTTGCCAACTGCCACCATAGGCGTACGCAAGGGGGGGGGGAGCAAACGGGGCAATTGCCCCCCCGAAGGTCTGTACGTGTCCCCTTTGGTCGAAAAGATGATTTTTCTTTGTATTTGTTTAAGAGAAAAATGGTGAAAATATACCCTTTTAAAAATATAGTGGGCAAATCCGTTGAGTTTTTTTTGGTGGGGGTACTTAATGCCCCCCTGAGAAAAAATTGCCCCCTCCTGGAGTAAATCCTGGGTACGCCACTGACTGCCACGCATTGTGGTACCACCTCTATCAGAACGCACCATACCAAAAAAAAAAATGATTTGATGGACCTATCCAATGGTGAAGACCCAATCTCAATCGGAGCAGTGGTTGCAAAGTTATTAGCTTCCGAAAAGCGTCTGTATGGCCGGGTCGGGCCGGAACGGGCCTGGTCATAGTACATTTGTCTAGTAAGTTGACGAGAAGCCTCACGGGCACTTCGCGCCCGCTCGGTAATTAGCTGTTTTGTGCTGTCATTCAGCGTTGGGTCAAAAAACGTAGCGCTGTGTCGAGAAGCTTCATTACCGAGCGGGCGCGAGGCGCCCGTGAGGTTTCTCGTCAACTTACTAGACACATTTACATTTGACCCGGCCCGACCCGGCCATACAGACGCTTTTCAGAAGCTAATAACTTTGCAACCACTCCTCCGATTGAGATCGGGTTTTCACTATTATATAAGACCATCAAATCAATTTGCACTTTGTTATGGTGCGTTCTGATAAGGGTGGTACTACAGCGCGTTGCACCCGCAGACGTCGAAATGAACAAAAATCAAAATAATTATTGATCAAAACTGGCTTGATATATCTAAGCATTCGTTGTTTTTGTATACGCTGAAGCATGCAGCGCTCAGGACGAACACCCTTTTGTCGGATTCGAGAAAGGAGAGCATGTACAATTTAATAAAACTTAATGTGTATGTTGGCATGCATGGAGGCCTGGAAATTTTTATGGAGGACTAAAAGGACCCCGTCCCCCGTCCCCCGTCCCCCGTCCCCCGTCCCCCGTCCCCCGTCCCCCGTCCCCCGTCCCCCGTCCCCCGTCCCCCGTCCCCCGTCCCCCGTCCCCCGTCCCCCGTCCCCCGTCCCCCGTCCCTCGTCCCCCGTCCCCCGTCCCCCGTGTTACTAACACGTGTGCTCCCGTACTGTTTCATATTTCAAACCTGTTTTAGCTTTACCGGTGCGCGCCCGCTCGGTCATCGCCCAAAAAGGCGTTTTACTGGTATGTAAGCATGCGATAAAAGCAGCGTTACTGGACCAGCGAGCGAACCCTTCGCCACTGACAATACTATTATAGTTGTACAAGCAATGATGATATAATCATTACATTTGTACTTACTAATTTTATAAATAATTCTTTCAACCAGCTTCCTAGCTTTTTGCAGCTCACTTCTATTCTTCTTTCGAAACACACAATGTAGTGGACCAAGCACCATATCCTCCAGCGACCAAAGCGCTAACTGGAACTCTCACCCTGTTCCGAGGGATATCATAGCAGCATGCGCCATTTCCGAATTTTGCGCCACTTTCGCAAGCTATATGAAAATGCTCGTCTATGTTATCGAAATATATTGGTTTCGAGTTTTTTTTTTGGGTATATCTGGATAATTTAGCCAGATATTTTTTTGCAACAAAATAGCCTAAAACTGGGGCGGCCATGGCCTCCCGGCCCTTTTGTTCTTATGCTTGTGACATTTTCGCTCATATGAATATCGAAGTCACCAGAGGTCATCAAAGGTCAGAGTTTACAAGTTTAGGACTTCGCTCCAGAAACATCCCAAATATCTCGGGAAATATGATAGCTTGGAACAAACGAAGAAACACAATTGAATGCTCTTGAAAAAAATGTTATCGCTTAGGTGTCCTTAAATTGTACATAAGGGCAATAGTTTAGGCTCCAGAGGTAACCAAAGATCATGTTGGCATTTTCTTCCCAAAAGTTGTTCGTGCATAACTTTTTACCTAATAAAGTTAGGGTAATAATTTTAACACCATCGTGTTTGCCTCGTCAAGACAATCCGAACTATACTTACCGTGACCGGATCAGGTCAAGTTAAAAATATGACCTCAGGTCAAGGTCATTTGGTGACCCAGGATGGTCATGCTGAATATGGGGAGACGCATCTCGACGTAATAAACACTTGTGTTCTCAATCACTCGCCTCTTGCTAGCACTTATCCCGTTTGTTTGTTGCATTTCCTAAAATTTCAGGAGGCACATTAAAACGCCCCGGGCCTCCCCAGCACGGCTTGGGTTAGGCGATATGCATACTTCACTGTACTTTGATCCATGTAAAATAAAACTCTCGTGTATCAGCGTTGTCAGCACCGGGAGGAAGCCAAATACAGTTCAGTAAAATTACGGTGTGACCATGTATTTCAAAATCGTAGAACGATGAGAAACATGTTTACATGTTTTTCAGAGTTCGAAGATTTCCACCGGGCCGTCACTCGGAAAGTGGGAGGAGCTTGTTTGTGTGTGTGTGCGTGTGTGTGTGTGTGTGTCTGTCCAACGGAGCATATTGGCACGTGGAGCCCAAACGGCTGAGCCGATGTCGACGCGGGTGGCACCGGTCGATGCGGCCAAACGTGGCACAGATGATGATACCATTTGCGAGTCAATAGATGGCATGTGGAACGTGCTAAGTACCAAAACAAGGGCGCCATATTTTTTTTTCTCGCCTCCTCAGGTCACACGGTTCGTGACACAGACTTACTACTCGCAGGTCACGTGTGCGATACAGCGGCCCAAAATCCATTAATGGCTGCCGATCCTGAGGGGGGCGAAATAAACCCCCCAGGGGGTAAAACTAAATTACCATTTTGAAGGAGCGGGCCTCCGCCGTCAGCTGGTGCCGGCCGGCCGTGGATACTGTGCCGCACATCAGGATACTGCGCCGCACAGCACTGAGAGCCGGCCGGCACGTCGCCCAGTGGCGGCTTGTGGTGACTTCACAGTCTGAGGTCACCGCAACGGCCAGTCAGCGGTGGCCTGGCCGGCTGGGGCCAAACTACGGAATTATCGTACGATTTTGACCCCAAGGCAATGCCCCGATCGTATTGCCGGCCTCTAGGTTACTGAACCCTCGACTCCTCGACTAACACGAGAGTATTTTGTTTTGCTCCCTCGCGTATTTCGCAATATCTCGTGAACTTCCGCCAATATCGTCCCCAAACTTTCAGTACCCGCTTTCACATCAAGCACCGCTCAGAAAACGGCTAAACGTTTTAGCAATGACAAGGGCAAAATGTCAATGCCTCTTGCCATTTTCGCACATACTCATATTCCGAACTCCAGACGAACAACGTTAGCATTTCATTCCAACTGGCCATTTGTGCGTTCAAGCTGGGGAGGGGACAATAAGATCATTTTTTTTATGTTGAGCAATAAGTTCCATGAATAGAGGTAATTCGTCACGATTCGTCACAAATAGTCCATCTGAAGATAATTAGAATATAAACATTTCAGGTATCGATATCTCTATTTCCGCACCTTCAAATGGTTGCGCAAACTTGCACGGACAGTCCGTACAAGTTTTGGAGGTTCGCCAACTTGTACGGACACTGTCCGTACTAGGGTTCTGCTTGACTCAGAGTCGGTGAGTCAGATTTGACTCAAAACTGACTCAACTCAACTTGAGTCAGAGTTGAGTCGCTTAAAAAATAGGGACTCAACTTGAGTCAGAGTCGAGTTACTTAAGAAAAATAGAGGGGTTGAGTTGAGTCAGAGTTGAGTCAGAGTTGAGTCACATGGATGTCGATTGAGTCAAAGTTGAGTCGCCTGGATGCTGCTCAAGTCAAAGTTGAGTCGACTCATCCTCTTACGAGTCAAAGTCACATCTGACGAGAAAAACAATCCTAGCAACTAAATAATAAAGGCGTCCAAACAATGTTCTAGAGTGTGAGGGTGTGAGTTTGGGTGCTTTTCAAACCAACTTTATAATCATAAGTTGAAAATATATCAATTTTCTATCTAACAAATAACTTTAAAAGTACTTCATTACATCGCTTACTTTGCTGACTGCTCCTTATCTTAAGTGAAGCAATACAACATTAAACGTATACATAGACACGATAACTGCAGTATATATATAACCTAATAATAACCATATCAACATGATTTACATTGCATCAAATAGCATCAAAATAATGACCAATTACAAAACTGCATCAAATAGCATCAAAATAATGACCAATTACAAGATACCAATAATTAAAGCCAACTGAAGATATTTGAGCATACTTACTCACGTACCCAGATAACACATTTAAGCTTGAACCCCTGTCACTGACAACCGATCTAACTTGAACTAAAACATTCCATAACCCCTACGAACACATATAGGTAAATACCAATTTGCCTTGAATGTTTATACGAACCATACATTTTGTTTGTATTATTATCATTATTGCTATTAGGAACATATATATTTGAATATATCTTACAATGCAGCTGGATGCGGTAGATATTTATGATAATGTAATATGCATGTGCCTTGATCCAGTGTAAATACAAATAAAAGTACTTACATATAATATTCCGATGACTTTTCGCAAGTAAAATACCTACATTTGAATCAAAGTCGTGAAATCCGTTGAACATAAGTCAAAAATGCGTCGACTCAAGAAACTTTCACATGAGTCAGAGTTGAGGCAGGGGTCAAAGTTGGTGCAAATGTGCAATGAGTGCAAATGAGTCAAAGTTGAGTCGACTAAAAAAATGTCTCCCCCGCTTGAGTCAGAGTTGAGTCAGGGGTAACAGCAAATGAGTCAAAGTTGAGTCGACTTAAAACAAAAATTCCCCCCTCTTGAGCCAGAGTTGAGCCAGAGTCCCTTCAAAATGAGTCAGAGTCGAGTCAGTCTAAAGAATATGAGTCGAGCACAACCCTGGACTCCGTACTGTCCGTAGTGGTAGCGACGCCCATGGGTGGTACCACAGTGCGTGGCAGTTGGCACACGCGAACGTCGAAATGAACACAAAACCTTGCAAAAATGATTCTTGATAAAAATGGTTGTATTATTCTAAGCATTAATGTATACGCTGAAGCATGCAGCGCTCAGGACATACTCCCTTTTGGCGGATTTGAAAAAGGAGATCACGAACAATTGAATACAACTTAATTTGTATGTTGGCATGCATTGAGGCTAGACTGGATATTGATTCGAAACTAATTGAATCGATTGGAATCGTTCAATCAAAATTCATTGAATCAAAACATAATTGATTCACCACCAGATCTTTTTATTCATGAATCATGATTGAATCAAACCCCGCATCAAATCAAGGCTGGTTGAATCAAAAGATTTAACGATTCAAGTACACTGGTAAATTGTGCAAATACATGCAGTCCCAGTGGCTACATTCATTTATACTGAAATACTATTGCTGTAACAATGTTTTAATTATTATATATATGCATGTTTCCATTTTTATTGATTTGACATAAATTCACCTACTATATATAAATGTTGAATCAAACGTGAGTCGATTAAAATATTTGTTTTGATTCTTTGAATCAGAGGAAATCAATTATCACAATTGTTTTCGTGAATCGAACGGTGATTGAATCATTCAGATTCCAAAATGAATCATGATTGAATCGTTCCAAAAAAGTTGAATCAATAACCAGTCTGAATTTGAGGCCTGGCAAATTTTCTGGAGGATTAAAATGTCTGTGTTACACTTACTACCACGTGGGCTCCCTTACCGCTTCATATTTCACACCTGTTTTAGCTTTACCAGAGCGCGCTCGCTCGGTCATCGCCCCAAAAAGGTGTTTTACTGGTGTAATGCTTTATTACGCCGAATAAAAAATGGTGTGAAAGCGTTATATTAACACTGACATTATCACGTTCATTGTTGTCAATATGAATCAATTTTGGGCGGTTATTGGTCAGAATTGATTGCGCTTTACAGCTGTATATTTTGTATTGTCCACCGCCCTCCGTTATTGACGATATGGCGGTGTGATGAAATAAATATTATAAAACAGCCAATTTATATATTCCAGGTCGAATTAAGCTATTCAATATTTCCCGTTCCCCGTTCCCGTCGCATTAATATCCCCCCGTTCCCGTCGCATTTATCTTCCATTTAACGCTGTTCTTCTTTAGGTGCACATTTTCTTGCCCACCATGTTATTGACTTGGTTAAACTATCATATTCGCCCAGGGGCGTAGGCACTATGTTCAAGTTGGGAGGGGGGGGGGGGAGGGGGAAGGGCAGGAGGCATTCTGAAGTCGATTCTTTCCATGCAACGCCCATAGGCGTAATGTTAGAATCCAAAATGTGGGGGGGGGGGGGGGGGGTGGCTGCCCTCCCTGCTCCCGGCTCCTACGCCTATGTACTCGCCACTCTACCCTGTCCCTGACTGCCCTCCCCTTTCCTGTCTCCGTCCGAGACTCACGTGGTGCCTGTTGGTCTGGAGGGCGACCTGAGGTCGCACCAGCAGGGCTGCAGCCACAGGATCACAGGACACCCAGTAATGGGAGTATTCACTTTTGCCGAGGGACAATGCCTCCGTGGCGTTGAAGAAGTGAGCGGCCGCAGAGTCCGCCGCCCCCAGCACCTTCTCGCGCCATTCTTGCGGTTAAATTATAACAGTGTAGTCCAGTGGTACGACATGGTATGGCTGATGCACATACATTGCGACGCTATAAGAAAACAACTTTTTGTTAACCCGCGCACTGCAGGTGGTTTGCACCGGACTCGAACTGCAAGGGGGGGGGGGTTGATTTCCGTTCCCCGTAAGATCTCGAAAACTACGCTACCTAGCGACAAGCGGAAAACGGAATTTGATAGCTTGATACAAGTTCTATCTAAAGTATTTCAGCATTTGTTTTGTCAGGTCAAAATTGAGGTCACCAGAGGTCATCAAAGGCCAAATTTTCCAGTTTTTTCTCTCCTGTTTTAGGACTTCGCTCCAGAAATTCCCATATATCTCGGAAACTATGCTAGTTAGAAACAAACGGAAAAAGCAATCGCCAGCCAGTTAAATTTGCAATCGACAAAATTCTTAAATTTGATCTCAGTTTAATATTTGAGGCTCCAGAGGTAAAAAAGAACAAAATGCTGCGTTTTTGAAAAATATTGTTTCGCTATTCACTTTTTACTTAATAATGATAACGGAAAACTGTTTACGCCATTGTGTTTATCTCGCCAAGGCGCTTTGAATGATTTACATGGTGACCTTGTTAAGTCAACTTATAAAATTGACCTCAGGTCAAGGTCAAGTAGTGACCCAAGTAGAGCATGTTGCATATGGGAAGACGTGTCTCGACAAGACAAACACATTGCTGTCTGTGTTACTTCTCTATCTTCATTATGTCGGGAGTTATTGACAAAGAAGTGATGGTGACCTCGGATGACCTCAAATGACCCCATAGGGGTCACTGAACAAAACTTACACTTGGATCATACAAATATCCTATAATAACATTATCCAGAAGTAATTGGACTAATATCATGCATATCCTTGAAATAGGAAGCATTTGTATATTTCCCCATTGACTTATTATGGTATGGGGAGGTTACGAAATTGACCTGACCTTAGGTCACCGATATCAAAATTCCGAGATAAAAGAATTGTAAGTACTCATGCCCTCATGACATCCTGTAAGTGTCAAACTGTTCGGTGAAAACTCTGGCTTTGGCACAACTGCAAACATGTTTGGAGGTGGGGTCACTTGACCTGGTCTGGTTTTCTGACCTGAGATGACCCGAGGGTATTTGTTTTTGCAAAGTGTGCGCAATTGATGTCCTAATAGGTGTGCGAAAACCCGGCAGCGCGCACTGCGCGCCGCCATTTTTTCGCAATCTGCGAAAAACCTGGGGGGGGGGGGGGGCGGAAATCAACCCCCCTGCAGTGCGCGGGTTAACTCATTTTAGACCCCATGATATGCCAGTGTAATCTAAACAAGTCTCCTAAGCCTAAACAAGTATGGAAGACGTTTCAGATAAAACGAACTAAAAAGAGCAACAAAGAATATGTCGCTCTTCAATGTTGAAATGTCTTTTCATCTCGGTGAGGGTACTGGGTGCAAACGAAACTTTGCAAAGCACAGACCACGAACTGGCTAGAAAACTCCATCGTATCCTAGCGGTGCGTCACTCACCATATCTATCCCGTGGTTGAGACAGAGCTCCCAGCAGGCGATGGTAACTGGTTTTGGGACTGAGGAGAGCACGATGTACGCAGCCTCCGGGTCCGTGTAGAAGTTGAACTCCCCCGATGGTGTGGTGTTACCCATACCTGCCGGGAACAGAAGGCAGTCAGCGGAAAATTAACACATTTCATGATTTAAAAGAAAATATTTTCAACTTTACAAACAAATGTTGATTTTAAATGCGCTATTAAGGCTAGGTCACAAGGTGGGGCGTGGCCACAAGGACGCAGTATCCGATCAGGTTTTAAAATTATACGTGACTTTTGCGGATTTACCCTAAAAATAAACTTGTCCACCCTTGCTTGTCCTATTGTGGATCCACCCTTGCTATCCTTCCTACCTTTGTTCAACGTTTAGGTTTTATAATACCCCGAAAAGTGCGAACATATACCTACTGCGATACAATTTAAAAACATGCCCATGTAATTATTAAACAAAATCGTAGCACAGGACAATCTACCTGTTAATATTGCAATATTGAATGTCAAGTCTTATCATCTCACCCGTGTAGTTGCCGCCCATGATGTAGAGCTCCGCGATGTTGTCGATGAATTCCTGGTCCATGCGACTCGCCATTGCGATGTTGGTGAGTGGTGCCAGTGCCAAAATGCAGAGCTTGCCTGTAAAATGTGGACCAGTCAGTCGCATGCTGAAGACGTCTCTGACCGGTAAATATGTTCATGATACTAACGTGAAGTGAACGTAACGTGAAGATGGACATCGTGGTTGCGCGTAGTGCTTTTAGTGCTTCCGTGGTCCTGAGAGCCAACATTACCTCATGATGCGTGTATCCACATTGCACGCACGCTCAAATAATTTAAAACGGCAACAACCAATCCTATTAAAGGAAATAGTTCACCTTCGAAATTTTTTCAGAACACGATTTTATTATATTTTTTCATACAGTTTCTTTTTTTCTTTTTAAAAATGGTCCTACATCGCGCCAATTCAGGACAAAAGGTTGTAAATTATTGATTTTATGGTGTGCGTTATTGGTCTGCGCATGCTCCATGGCAGTGCTGGCACTTTCAGACGGTACGGTGCATCATATATGCGCCGTATTCCTTCGCCAAAAAGTCAAATATCTTCGGCTGGAGAGTCTTTTCAGCCAAGAAAAGTTCCAGATAAGGATTTCTCAACACGGGCTACAAAACTGCTATTTCAGGTCAAAACCCATGTTGAAGGTGAACTATTTCCTTTAAATAGACATGATCTATAAACTGCACTTTTCCGAGATAAAAACAAACACTCAGAACCTGTCCACGGAGACTTGGTACGACTATATCGCTTTTAGTGGTACTCCTTTGAGAAAAAAACACCTCGAAGAAAACGAAACCTTGCACAAATGCATTAACGGAAATAGTTCACCTTCAACATGGGATTTTGAACTGAAATAGCAGTTTTGTAGCCCGTGTTGAGAAATCCTTATCTGCAACTTTTCTTGGCTGAAAAGACTCTCCAGCCGAAGATATTTGACTTTTTGGCGAAGGAATGCGGCGCATATATGATATACCGTACCGTCTGAGAGTGCCAGCACTGGTCTGAGCATGCGCAGACCAATAACGCATAACATTAATAAATTACGACCTCCTGTCCTGAATTGGCGCGATGTAGGACCATTTTTGAAAAGAAAAAAAGAAACTGTATTAAAAAATATAATAAAATCGTGTTCTGAAAATTTTCCGAAGGTGAACTATTTCCTTTAAAGGAAATAGTTCACCTTCGAAAACTTTTACCCAACACAATTTGATTATATTTTTTAATACAATTTATTTTTATATTGTCAAAAATGGCCTTATATCGCGCCGATTCAGGACAGAAGGCCGTAAATTTGTATTGTTTATCAAAACTATATGCATACTCTCTGAGTCAGAGTCCTGACGTCACGCGAATGTAAAAAAAATGGTTCAGCCAATCAGATTCGAAAGTAGTCGCGTAAAGATAGACTCGCATTGGAGATGTGCCAACCGGCGGCCGGCGTTCGCTCGCTAGCACCAGCTGCAAGCTGATAAGCTGATGGTATAGCCTCTGCCCGGGCTAGAACCAGTACAACATTCTTTCGCCAGCACCGCATTCCTTCGCCAAAAACTCAAATATATTCGGCTGGAGAGTCTTTTCAGTCAAGAAAACTTGCAGAAGGGGTTTCCCAACACGGGCTACAAAACTGCTATCTCAGTTTAAAACTAATGTTGAAGGTGAACTATTTCCTTTAATAGCAATGGCAGGACGCCACAAAGTGGTCGTTCGCCCCTCTATTTATTATCAATAACTTCCGATCCGCTTCAGTGACATCGATCAAGTTTGGTAGGCTGGTAGAACGATTAATTTTACACATTTTGGAACCAGAAAAAGTCCCAGGGCAGGTCAGATCAGATCACTGAGTTATGACGTCATAACCAAAGCTCTGCGCAACGGTTTTTGAGCTGATGGATGCTCTCGTGCTACTTTATTCATTATTAGCATCACTTGGCGTTAGCAATGTATCATGCCGGTCATAATATAACTGCTTTGAGCCAGATACAACATGGCTCAGGAAGTCAGAATGGGCCCTCAGCAGGTCAGAACTGGCCCACGGGATGCCAGAGTGGGCCCTCTGGAAGGCAAATAATGGTCCTCTGAAAAGCACAGATGGGCCATCTGGAAGTCAGATGGGCACTTTGAAAGGCAGAGGGGCCCTCTGGAAACCAGATGGCCCCTGGAGGCCAGAGCGGGTCCTCTGGAACCTAGGGAGCCCTTGGCTGGTCTGGGAGTGCCCAGACTCTGGTCTGAGGGCCCTAGACTGGGAGTGGGTAAGACCAGTAAGGCACCGTATTTGGCGATGAACGAGCGAGCGCGAAATACATGTATGGTGAATTTCAACCCGATCGGGCAAGTAGTTCCTGAGGTACACAAAAAGGTGCGCACGTGCGCCCGTGCAGAGGCACCCCACCCATGACTTGTGGGTAGGCGGCGGCGGAGGGGTCCCTAACCACACACCAAATTTGAACACAATCAGCTCAGCCGTTCCTGAGATATATAATAGGGATGTGCACGTGCGCACGTTCAGAGGCACCCCATCCCTGACTTGTGGGAAACTGGCGGTTTAGAGGTCACTAACCACACACCAAATTTGAACACAATCGGCTCAGCCATTCCTGAGATATATAATAGGGGTGAGCACGTGCGCACGTGCAGAGGCACTCCACCCCTGACTTGTGGAAAGGCAACGGCTGAGAGGTCCCTAACCACACACCAAATTAGAACGCAATCGGTTCAGCCGTTCCCGAGATATAAAATAGGGGTGTGCACGTGCGCACGTGCAGATACACCCCACCCCTGACTTGTGGAAAATTGGCGGCTGAGGGGTCCCAAACCACACACCAAATTTGCACACAATCGGCTCAGCCGGTGCAGAGTTTTAGCGAGAAAACGCTTTTCAACACCCCTCACGCGGCACGCGGCACGCGCAGTGGTAGTAGCCAACATGAGTCGGCACTGGTCTCAAACAGGGTAGGTTGGATGGGGCTGCTCAGCAAAGAGGTCAGCTTGTCAATCGGACGTATGGTTGCAGAGATATGAGCTTCTCAATAGCGTCGCCACGGGTCGGGTCGGGTCGGGTCGGGTCGGGTCGGGTCGGGTCGGGTCGGGTCGGGCCGGGCCGGGCCGGGCCGGGCCGCTCATATTCAGATTTGTTTCCATATACCACGGAAAGACGAGCGAGCGCGAAGCGCTCGCTCGTAATGACCCATGACCCCAGTCTGATGGGTCCCAGTCTGGGGTCAGGGGTCTGAGACCCCTCAGGCTGGGATCCTCAGCCTGAGGGCCCTCTCAGACCCCGGTCTGGGACCCTGCCATTGCTAGCATTTTTGCAAGGTTTCGTTTTTTTTCGAGGTGGTAGTTTTTTTATGGAAAGGAGTATCAAAAGCGATGTACCAAGTCTCTTTTTAAGGTCCGTGAAACAGGTTCTGGGTGTTTTATATTTTATTTTCGGAAACGTGTATCTTATAGATCATGACTACTTTCGCTATTACCGGTAATTCCCTTCCACCTCCCCATCCCTCGCCTGTTTCTGTCACGGGTTATCGGCCGGGCCTGGCGCCGGCTGCACCAACCTGCCCTCGGAGCAGGGGTCACGTGACCTAGTGGGTCGGGTGGACTAACGCGAGGCGGGCGGGAGGCGGCGGCGGCAGTCGCTCGCAGTTGAATCCAGAGGGGGGGGGGGGGGGGGGGGGGGGGCATGTCTCCCCCTTGATCCTCGAAGGGGCCTAATGGCCCGAGGGGTCTCGTCATAGACGATTGAAGTGACTCGAAACGAATTTCACTCCGCTTTCAAACAAAGTGCAAGTAAATGGTAGTAAACCAACAACACGCAAGGCTTGGGGGGTCCTCTGCTGGCCTGATGGGCCCTCTGACCACCTGAGGGGGCCCTCTGACCGCCTGAGGGGACACTCTGGCCGAGGGGCAGTGACGGATCCAGGGGGGGGGGGGTCATGACCCTTAGGCCGTGAAGGGGCACCACCGCGCCGGGGCACCAGGGGCACCACCACGCCCGTGAACCAAGGGCACCACCGCGCCAGTGTACCCGGGGCACCACCGCACCGGTGCACCAGCGGCACACCACCGCGCCCGGCGCGACAATCTGCATGTCTACTTCATTATACATAAAACAATATTTTAACCCCCGAATTTGTGCTGAGCCCGGCATGAGACCGGCAAGCCTGAGTTCAGACACAACCCTGGTCACGTGTCTGAACCCCCCTCCCCCCGGTCACGAACCTCGACTTCTCTCGTGGTCAATTCTTCATCAGCCGTCTGCAGGGCCGCCCTTGACTGTACAAATAATATATTTTAGCACCATCCGCGGCACTTTAAATGATAGAAAGGGTACGACTGGTATTGCAAATACCTATAGCCAACGTTGTCAATATATAAAAAAAATGCTGAAATAGGGGCACCCTCAAAATATAGTGGACCAAATCCGTTGAGTTTTCAAATTTGGGTATAGGTAGGGGCACCAATGCATTTGATGACCCCCCATCATTCTCTTATTCTTCTCCACATCCTTCATGGCCCCCTGGTAACAGATACTCTTAAACTAAACTGAAACATTACTCGTATAAAGATCAAGGCCCTATAACCTGTATAAAGATCAAGGCCCTATAATGATAAAGATGAGGGCATACTGAGAGTCAAAACACCGCCCCAAACTCTAAATATATATTTCTCTCCTGCTTCTGCAGTTTAAAATAGCTGCAGAATGAATGTCACAAAAGCGCAACATATGAAGAAATTCGGGCCCACTAAATACAAATATCATTGCAATCAATATTAATTCCACGCTTTCACAATTTACTTGAAAAATATAAAGAGGTCCGATCTGAATGGTAGGGGGTACCCTGACATGCCTGCATCATGTTGATTCAGAGAATGTATGGGTTTTGGGTCCATCGCCAAGGGTTTTCAAGTTTCTAGCGTTGGAACGGTTTGAATTTGCCCTTTATACAGTAGATGGGAGGACAAGACAATGTCAGATAGCAATACACCGTACACGCCATAAGAGATGCAGTCAATCCATACATGCACACTGGCATTTGATGAAAAATATAACGACAGTGACAACAGTGGTGTAGCAATGGTGCGTGGGCTCGCAATCTGAATATATTGCCAGTATCGGGATATTTCAGCCAGCAGCGAGAAGAGTAAATGCCAGCGTTGATAAAAGCGAAACGTTACCAATTTAAAACTCGGTACACTACATCTCTTGAATGGTGCTGCACGCAGTCTGGACCATATTTTTCCAGATTTCCTGGATCTCTACTGACCATGTACCGACAACAGTTGGACGGATACATCAGTCAGGGATTGTCACAAGGCAACGCACATATTAACATCTTTCCAAAGCATAACGTAGCAGACCATTACAGTCGCTCGCAGTGGTGAAACTTTATGAAATCGGTGGGGGGGGGGGGGACGGCCGAATGCTCAAGTTGAAACTAAATGTCCAATACTATATATATATATGCATATATAGTGTATAATTATTATATAATATATTGATTATAAAACTATTATAATTATTACAATAATTATGGAACCATTTTGTCCGTTGCATACAGGAAAAATACCCAAAACATTGTTTCCAATTTCCTTCTTTCAGCCCACAAAATTGACAAATTACTAATTAACTGAAATTCATAGGTAAGCACTGACTGGTTATATCATTCTTTTTTAAGGACAGCAACACAATTTCGAAGCCGTTAAATGTGTAATTATCACCATCGGTGGCTAATTAAAAATGCATCTAAAAAACACGTTTATCATACATAATTTTCACATGCCAGCCGGAGTCGGCAAAATTTAACTGCCTAACTCCGACAAAAATTACCGACTCCAATAGACTCAGATTCCGACTCCGAGTCTGCAAGACTGCTTCCGACCGACCAATGGCTCTCTCAGCCCGTTTAAGGACTCTCCAAAATGACTCCAAAGTTTTCTCAGACTTGCACAGGGCCCTCTTAGGTCTGACAATGGCCCTCTTAGACAAGCGTAAGGCCCTCTCAGATCAGACGGTGGTAATCTCTGGTCGACCGATGATCCTCTCAAAGAAGCGGACGGTCCTCTCTTAGGGACTTAGGGCTCTCTTGGGCCGGAAAAGCGCCTCCACACCCCTTGGACGATTAAGGGTCCTTTCAAACTGGTAAACAGACCTCTCAGACAGGCATAGGGCCCTCTCAGGCATGACAAAGGTCATTTCAGAACGACAAGGAGCCTAAGGCTCTAAGGCCTGGTTAGTACTGTTCAAACCAACCAAGGACAGCAACACAATTCCCCCTCTCAGACACCCGGGTTCTTTCCGGCCTAGACATAGACAATGGCCTTCTAAGACCAACCTGGGGAACGCTCAGGCCTGGCAAGAGCCACTGGAGTCGACCTATGACGCCCTCAGGCCGAATGAGTTCTCCTTCAGGCCGACCAAGGGCCCACTCAAGCCGACCAAGGACCCCTCAAGTCGACCGAGAGCCACCTAAGGCCGGCAGAAAAGCCCCACAGGCACACTATGGACCACATAGGCCGATCGAGGGCCACTCTAGCTGACTAAGGGCCACTCAGGCCGACTATGAGCCCCTCAGGCCAACCGAAGGCCTCCTCAAGCTGACCAAAGACCCATCAGGCCGTAAAAGCACCTCAAACTGACCGAAGGCACCTTAGGCCGGAAAAGGGCCTTCTCAAGTCGACTAAGCCGACCGACGGCCCTTCAAGCCGACCGAGCGCCCCCTAAGGCCGTCAGAGGACCCCCTCAGGCTGACCAATGGCCCCTTCAGGCCGCCTGAGAGCCCCTCATGCCGACAAAGGACCCATCAGACCGAACAAAAGCCCATTCAAGCTGGCTGAGGTCCACTCAGACCGAACTAGAATCACTCAGGCCAACTGAGGGCCCCCTCAAGCTGACCGAGGGCCTCCCATGCCAAGCGAGGGTCCCTCAGGCCCACTCAGGGCCCCCTCACGCCGACCGAGGTACCCTCAGGCATACCAATGGCCACTCAGGCCAAGCGAAAGCCACTTTGTCCAACCGAAGGTCCCTCGGGCCCACTCAGGACCCCTCACGCCGACCGAGGTCTCATCAGGCATACCGAGGGCCACTCAGGCCGACTGAGGCCCCCTCAAGCCGACAAGGGGTCCCTCATGCCGACAAAGATACTTTCAGGCCGATCAAAAGCGCCTCAGGCCGAGGTTCAAGACGGCCGAGGTTCCCTCAAGCCGATCGAGGGCCCCTAAAGTTGACCTCAAGCCCCTCAGGCAAACCGAGCTCCCATCCAGGCCGACCGAGGACCCCTCCAGGCCGACAGAGACCCTCTCAGGCCGACAAGGGTCCCTCAGGCCGAATAAGAGCTCCTCAGGCCGACCGGGCCCCCTCAGGCCGACCAAACGCCCTCAAGCCGGCCGAGGTTCCCTCAAGTCGACCCAGCCCCCCCCCCCCCCCTATAGTCGACCGAGGGCTTTCAGGCCGATCAGGCCGACAGATGCCCCCTCAGGCCGTCAGGGAAACCCTCAGGTCAAACAATGTCCCCTTGGGCCGACTGGAACCCCATCGGGTGGACGAAATACTCCCTCAAGTCGACGGAGTGCCCCCTCAGGTCGACCGAGCTCCCCTTCAGGCCCAACGAGGCTCGCTCAGGTTGACCGAGGACTCGTCAGGTCAACCAAGGACCCCCCAGGCCGACCCCAGTTAACCTCCTGGAAGAGCCATGGACCCCTAGCCCCCCCCGGCCACGATGACCCGATGCCCTTTGATGGCACGATCCCCTCGATGGTCCTTCATATCAAACTATTATTTAAGCACGGATGTTGGATATTTAGTATTTAGTATATTGCAATACCAGGGAGAAAAAAAGGCTGCATAAACTATCAGCCTTATTTCAGGCAAACAATACATTTACAACAAATTCCATTGAACACCATTTAAATATAGCACTCCGATCGCTAATTCGTCATGCTCCCGGCCTCCTATTCGCTAATCTGAGCGTTTGAACCTTGTATCTACGGATTTGTTAGCAGAAGATAATTCATGCTACCAACTTACACATTATATCATAATCGAAAAGCAGTCGCAGATGGAATCACAATGCCCGTATACTTCTAAGATGGAATACTCCTAAGATGGAATCACATCTTAATATGATAAAATACGAAAAATTCAAAACAGAACAATCTGTACGGAGGGTAGTCCTTGAAATTTTAGAGGGGCACACATTTGGAAAACATTGGGGGGGGGGGGGGGGGGGGGGAGGTGGAGCACCATGGGGTGGGGAGGGGGCTCGGGCCCTCCCAAAGAGATATAAAGTTCCGCCCCTGGTCGCTCGGCTTTACTTCGCTATTAATTATACAAAAATTGTATGTGTATTTTTTATAGCAAATTGTAGTTGTTAAAAACAGTTAAAATGCATTTTGGAAAGATAAAAATGGCAACTTTTACTCCAACTTGCGGGGGGGGGGGGGGGGGGGGGGCAAAAACATACTTTATCCCCCGACTTTTCGGTTGGGGGAATTGGAATTGGGGGAATTGGAATTGCACATTTGCCCCCCTGGACACTGGCGGATCCAGCCGTCGGTTTTGGGGGGGGGGGGGGGGGGCAGCCTTTTGTGGCAAAAAGGTACCCCCATTTTTTTTTTCTCCGCGGATGTGGGCCGGCTACTTTATTTTGGTATTCGAGCATAAGAAATTCACTTTTCAAATTCACAACAAAAAAAATTGGGGTTAAAAGAAAAATTGGAAATCCGAGAGCCATTTGGAAGAAAATGTCTTTTCCCTTCTTTTCGCGTGTTTTATTTTCAATTTGCTTGAAAACTCTGATTTCTACGATTTGCCAAACATTTATCGTTTTTCCACCAAAAATGGAATGACATGACGTCATTAACACGCGCCCTGGAGGGGGGGGGGGGGGGCGAAATCCGCCCACCCCTCCGGTTTTTCGAGGATGGCGCAAAAAGCGCCGCCGTTTTTTGTATACCTGTTTAGAAATGAACTTCCCGCATTATGTAAAATTCTTGGCCTCAAGTCATCTCAGGTCAAGTCACCAGACCAGGTCACGTGATGACCTCAACTCCAAAACGTTTGCAGTAGTACCACAGCCACAGTTTTACGCCGATCGGTTTCAATCTTGTAGGACTTCATAAGGTCATAGATACCAACAATTTGTGTATCTCGGATTTCTAATATCGGTGACCTAAGGTCAGGTCAATTTTGTGACCGCCAACATGGTTTTTAGCAATAACTATCGACATAATGAAGATAGAGAAGAGAGAACGGTACCAATATGTTTGTCTCGTCGAGACACGTCTCCCAATATGCAACATGACCAACTTGGGTCACCACTTGACCTTGACCTGAGGTCAAATTTCTCAGTTGACCTAACCCGGTCACCATGAATATGATTCGAAGGGCCTTGACAAGACACACGCGATGGCGTAAACATTATTGCTTTATCTTTATTAGGTAAAGGTTATTTGGGAAAACAGTTTTAAAACAAAATCACCTTTTTGACATTCGATGACCTCTGGAGCCTAACTATTGACCTGAGCTCAAATCTGAGACACCTATGTCGATTGCATTTTTCAATGACTTTCGATTGATTTGTTCCGTTTGCTGCTAACTATCATAGTTCCCGAGATATTTGGGAGTGTTCGAACCGAAGTCTTGAAACTTGAAAATCTGACCCCTGATGACCTCTCGTGACCTCAATATTGACCTGAAGAAAAAAATTAACGAAATACTTTCGAAAGAGCTTGTCTCGAGCTATCTAACGTCGTTTCCCGCTTGTCGCTACGTTGCATGGTTTTCGAGATCATAGGGGGGGGGGGGGGGCGAAATCCGCCCCCCTCCAGGGCGTGTAATTATCAGAGGCCCTCCAGGGCGCGTGTTAAAACGTCATTATCTCCCAAAATACTACATCATTTGCATTTAGAGATGGTGAGAAGACTTAGACTTGATGCAGGATAAGGTACTGAAAGTTTTACGTTGATATCTATCATAGTTTTCAGGTTATTGAGAAAATCAGGGAGGGGAAGATTCTGCCCTCCCCCCGCGGGTTCGGACAAAAAATCACATAGAGGTCAAAGGTCAAGGTCACGGGGACGAATACGATATTTTAAACTTCGGTACCCAGCTTGTGTACCCTCTAGTTTTAGTTTACCGTCCGATTTGCTTGCAATGGGCAAAAAGGGACTCGTCGGCATCCCAGCTTGCGTCAGGAAAAACAAAAAATCACCTAGAGGTCCAAGGTCAAGGTCACGGGGACGAATACGAGATTTTAAGCTTCGGTACCAGCTTGTGTACCATCTAGTTTTTTTCGTTTACCGTCGTCCGAATTGCTCGCAATGGGAAAAAAGGACTGGCCGGCATTTTTTCGTTTACCGTCCGAATTGCTCGCAATGGAAAAAAGGACTGGCCGGCACCCCACCTTTCGTCAGGAATAACACAAAATCACATAGAGGTCAAAGGTCAAGGTCACGGGGACGAATACGAGATTCTAAGCTTCGGGTACCGAGCTTGTGTACCCTCTAGTTTTTTTTCGTTTACCGTACGATCTGCTCGCAATGAAAAAAGGGACTCGCTGGCACCCTAGCTTGCGTCAGGAAAAAAAATCACATAGAGGTCAAAGGTCAAGGTCACGGGGACGAATACGAGATTTTAAGCTTCGGTACCAGCTTGTGTACCCTCTAGTTTTTTTTAGTTTACCGTCCGAATTTGCTTGCAATGGGACAAAAAGGGGACTCGACGGCACCCCAGCTTGCGTCAGGTAAAACAAACATCACCTAGAGGTCAAAGGTCAAGGTCACGGGGACGAATACGATGATTCTAAGCTTCGGTACCAGCTTGTGTACCTTCCTAGTTTTTTTCTCGTTTACCGTCCGAATTGGCTTGGCAATGGTCAAAAGGGACTCGACGGCACCCCAGCGTGCGTCAGGAAAAACAAAACATCACCTAGAGTGGTCAAAGGTTCAAGGTCACGGTGGACCAATACGATATTTTAAGCTTCGGTAACCAGCTTGTGTACCCTCTAGTTTTTTGTTTACCGTTCCGATTTGCTTCGCAATGGGCACCAAAGGGGACTCGCCGGGCACGTTAGCTTGCGTCTGGAAAAAACAAAGTCATCCAGAGGTCAAAGGTCAAGGTCACGGGACGAATACGAGATTTTAAGGCTTCGGTACCAGCATGGTGCTGTGTACCCTCTAGTTTGTTTTCAATTACCGTCCCATTTGCTCGCAATGGGCCAAAAAAGGGGACCCCGGCCGGCACCCCACCTTGCGTCAGGAAAAACAAAAAAATCACCTAGAGGTCCAAGGTCAAGGTCATCACGGGGACGGATACGAGGCTTCTAAGCTTCGGTACCAGCTTGTGTACCTTCTAGATATTTTCGTTTACCGTCCCAATTTTGCTCGCAACGGGTAAAAAGGGGACTCGCCGGCTAGCCCACCTTGCGTCAGAAATAACAAAAAATTACCTAGAGGTCAAAGGTTACGGGGACGAATACGAGGATTCGTAAGCCTCGGTACCAGCATGGGTACCCTCTAGTTTTTCTGTTTACCGTCCGATCGCTCCGCAATGGAACCCAAGGGGACTCGCTGGCAACCCTAGGCTTGCGTCAGGAGAAAAATAACAAAAAATACATAGAGGTCAAAGGTCAAGGTCACGGGGACAGAATACGAGATTTAAAACTTCGGTACCAGCTTGTTGTACCCTCTAGTTTTTTAGTTTTACCGTCCAATTGCTTGCAATTGGCAAAAAGGGACTCGACGGCACCCCAGCTTGCGTCAGGTAAAACAAAACATCTCACCTAGGAGGTCAAAGGGTAAAAGTCCCCGCGGACTAATACGAGATTCTAAGCTTTGGTACCAGCATGGTGTACCTCTAGTTTTTTAGTTTACAATCCGATTTGCTCGCAATGAGCAAAAAGGAACTCGACGGCAGGCGTAGCTTGCGTCAAGGAAAAAAACAAAAAGTCATCAATGAAGGGTTCAAAGGTCAAGGTCTACAGGGACGAATACGAGATTATAAGCTTCGGTACCAGCATGGTGTATCCTCTAGTTTTTCGGTTTTACCGTCCGATTAGCCCTCGCCCCCAATTGGGGCAAAAATTGGGACTCGCCGGCACCTTAGACCTTTGCGTCATAAAAAAAAAATCAAATAGAGGTCCAAAGGTCAAGGTACGGTGCGAATACGAGATTTTAAGCTTCGGTACCCAGCTTGTGTACCCTTTAGTTTTTAGTTTACCCGTCCGATTTGCTTGCAATGGGCAAAAAGGGACTTGACGGGCACCCAAGCTTGCGTCAGGTAAAACAAAACATCACCATAGAGGTTAAAGGTCAAGGTCACGTGGACGAAAACGAGATTTTAAGCTTTCGTGCCAACTTGTGTACCCCTTTAGTTTTTTCGTTTACCGGTCCGATTTGCTCGCAATGGGCAAAAAGGGACTCGCGGCACGTTAGATTGCGTCAGGATGAAAACACTAAAGACATCCAGAGGGTCAAAGGGTCAAGGTCACGGGGACGAATACGAGATTTTAAGCATCGGTACCCAGCATGTGTACCCTCTAGTCTTTTGGTTTACCGTCCCATTTGCATCGCAATGGGACAAACAGCGACTGCCGTCGGCACCAGCCACCTTGCGTCAGGAAAAACAAAAAATAATTGCCTAGAGGTCCAAGGTCAAGGTCACGGGTACGAAATACGAGATTTTACGAAGCTTCCTGGTACCAGCCTTGTGTACCTTCTAGTTTTTTTCGTTGTATCCGTCGATTG